>JAANSN010000240.1:0-72658 GCA_036850665.1 Dicranocentrus wangi
TGTTCACGGCCGGATGGACGGGATGGCCAGACTGACATTACGATCTTAATAAGTGCCTCAATTGATCGGCACTTAATAACATGATGATCTCTCGTTCGTATCACATCCTCACGTTGTACCCGTCCTTTATCGTAAAGAGCCATCAACAACAAAAATACAAAAAATCCTCATGCGTGCTTCATATATGAATGATAATCTAAAGAGCGCCCAACCCATTTCCAAGCGTTGTCATCATCGCACAAAGTCAGAAAAGAGTTGTCGAGCGAATGAACTGATATCTTTGAATTAATTACATGCTTCAACGATACAACTAACTACTGCTCCTTAGCACCACTCCAATATTACAATGGTACGTAAAGTCGAGTTTCTGCCTTGGTACACTTGACACTGTTATAAAGCATGTCGGAATGATGAACACAGAAACCTCGATTGGAGCCAGATATCACAAATTTGCTACACCCAATTCAATATACCTACTTCAACTCTGAAGAGAGAGAGAGATTCATAGCAGTTTTTTATATATCATCATCAGTCACAATATTTCTAGGAAATCTATGGAAATGTGGATAAATTCTTACTTTGATTGGCATTGACTTACACGTTGGATTTTGATGATAATCCGATCTAAAAATCAATATCCACTCATCCCAACTACGAAACAAGGCTACACTTCTTCTTCTTCCATTAGCCATGTACAAGCGAATTCCACTACTGCACAATAGGCCATTTCCACTCTACTTTTATCTATACATATTGATCCCGAACTACTTACATGTATATGGTCACTCTATACTCATTTAGCACAATGAGCCAAGCCAATATTAGTTTTTTGCATACTATCCGCTTTAGGTTCTCTTCTCCCTCGTATACCGTATCTCCTCAACCAAAGTTGACTTTTAGTCTATTGCATAATATTAAGTTTCCTGGATCCTAAAAAAATTATAACGATCCTTTCAAACTTTTTAGCTCAGGATGAAGAGATCTCGCTTTGTTTCAGGGGCTTGATGTTCATAGGTAGGTATATTATTAAGCGCTCTGGGTTATTAGTTATATCATATATAGGGAATATGATACGACAATGATGATGATGATGATGGTGATGCCGATGAACGATAGGAAGATTATGAAAGCACTAGTAAAGAAAAGTAACTAAGTAGTAGATATATACTACTACTACTATTACTATTACTACTGTTAAGCAGCTGTGTGTGCTTAAGCTAATAATAATAATAATAATAATAATGCTTGCTCACATAATAGCGCACTGACTGATCTGGTGGTGGTGCCACCACCACAACGACTACTACTTCTACAACTGAGCAGTACGAGGAGGCGAGAACACGCTGCTATATTTTATGATTTCCTTTCCTTTGCCTTTTGCTATAATAAGTGGCCGTATAGAAAAATCATCACATTATCCCTTGCGCTGCTGCTATGACACACTACTACATTATCTAACTTTAACTTTACCATCATTAGTGTAAAACCTCATGTGCATGCATAATCCATCCATATCCAAACTAGTAGTCGGATTTTTTTCTCTTCTTCTGTAGATGCCAAGCAAACAAAGCACAGCACCACACAACTACTGATGGACTCTTCATCATCATGGATATATAGTCATCGCATCGTCGTCGTCATGTGTGCAATGGAGAGAAGAGATGAGATGGATTTTTTTAGTAAAGGAGAACTGGCTGCGGCGAGATGCGAGAGGATATTGAAAAAAAGTATATAATAAATATGCAAAAGTAACCAATATACATAATATACACAGCAGCAGCAGCAGCAGCAATCCTGACGATAAATAGTTATAATGTCGGAGATTTTGGTGTGTGGTGATGATGATTATGTTACAAAAAGTCAATGTACAATAATATGTAGTAGTAAGTAAGGACTGCTGACTTCTATTGCTGACGACTCCATTCGGGATGACAACCAAAACGAAGACCTTTTTTTTACAGAGATGACACTGTGTGACGATAATGCTACCACGGGATGATGATGATGGTGGTTACTACAAAGATGATAGCTGTATGATTAGAATCATCCTAATGTGATTGATGATAATGGTCCTCATCATAATGTGTGTGTAGTATTAGAGAGAATTATAACTAGTGAGCCATGTGTGTTGTGGAGTAGTAGTAGTAATGTAGTATGAAGTTCTAATAATCATTTCAAGTTGTGAAGGTTGGGCAAGGGAATGGGAATGGGACAAGATGGAAAAAAGAGAGGGAGACTTTTTTAATTCATTGTGTGAATACGGCATAAGCGTCTTGAATGTACTCATATGATGATGGGGAATCGCATGGTCACTCCAAGATTTTCAGATGGTCATCATCATGAACAGCATTTCAGTATGAGAGTCGTTTGTCGTCATATAATATGATATGCATTTTCTTGAGGTGATTCAGCCAAAGTGTATAATATGTATATGTAAATTGTAAATACCTTAAATTATAGTCTTTACGGCAGAGATAGAAAATGCGTAAAATCAACGCGGAATTATGGCACAGTTAGTTGGTTATCCACTGACTGAACTAGTAAATGCGGCATATATAGGGACAGTAGTCGTCGTCATCGTCGTCGTACGTATCCGACAAATCATATTAAAAATGGTAGTTGTTCCTCTCCATAAATTTCTCTCCACTACTTACTCCTCTCTGACTGAATCCGCCGTTTGACTTTTCTCAACCTCAACTTGATCACTAGCAGTAGTGCGGCAGTAGTAGTGCAACAGTGTGTACGTACGGTATAATGTGACAGTTAAAACGAATTGTTGAGTAGAAACCAAACTTGCTTTTTTTATTTAGTTAAATGTATGTAAAGGACCCAGAAGCGCATGATGAAGTGGATGTATGGCATGCGTGTGTGCTGGCTGATGAACTGCTGAAGAGATCTTTAATGTATGTAAGGGAACCGCACCTATAGTGAACTAACCAGATGTAGAAATCGTTCATTCAAGAATTCCCCGTTCCCATTATTACTATTTTATTATACCTTAGGAAGTAGTTATAGAGATGGATTGAGAGTTTGTTTAACCAACTCATCCTGCAATGATGCTCTGATGATGAAATAGCAATGTGTGGCTTGATTGAACAGACACGAGGTTTTTACAGTGGCAGTAGTAGTGCAGGATTGTTAGCAAGCATTCCTCATTCCTCCTCATCCTTTTAATCCTTCATAAATTCATACCTATGTGCTATCTATCATCCATCATCAATACAGTAGTAGTGGTAGTGGTAGTAGTTGCATTGCCCTCACTTCGGTCTTGACAAATGGCCATCGGCATGACAGCGTTTAAGTCAAATGCAAAAAATGCAAAGCATGACTGAACTATGAAAAGTTTTGTGTATAACAGAAAGGGGATCGAAAAATGGAATAAATAAATAACCTGGTTAGGTGGTAAGGTAAAAATTGCGATTCGATAATAGTATGCGCTGGTTAAGTAACCTCCAGGGTGGAAGAAAAAAAGTCTTTGCAAAATTCGATTTACATTAAAAGGTACCTAACCGTCATGTTTTAAATTTTAAATGTTTCGCACTTGCAGCGAATGTGCATTTATGAATTATAAATCATCCAAATCAAATCATCATCAATCATCATCATCATTCGTGTTGTTTTACAAATGAAATGGAAACGTCGTTCCAGTTTCATCCTCTTATAGATCTCTGGAAACAGGTATGAAAGCCAAGGAAGGTGTATGAAACATTTCCTTAAGGCGTAACTCTCGAAACCTTGGGAAAGTTAAAGCAATCGCGTGTAAGTGCACAACCTTGATGTAAATTAGAATAGGTGAAGGTATTACTTTATATACTCTTTTGTTCACCTGTTTCTTCATATTTTTTTCTGATTGAATTCGATGCAAAACATATCACCTACATATCCGTCAAATTTTACATATAATATATGTAACTGCATTCAATACAATAACATGCTGTATAAAAACACATTACCCTTCTAATTTTCCCTTTTTCTTCATTTTCCCTCATGAAATGAATAGGTATATGTATGAATAGGTTATAGAATAGAAGATGAAATTTGTACCCGAAGAGTGATCAAAGAATGATATTTTGACTTTTGACACGAGTGCCCAATCATTATCAACCTCACCAATCCCTTTGCAATTTACAGAGAAAATCCCTTTTGCAGTTAACGAATTGCGTGTGAGTGTAACTAGTCGTTAAAGTTGTTACTACTCTGCTGCGTAGTAATGGCCATTATCTTTCTTATGAGAAAACTAGTTAGATTACCTCCAATAATGTAGTGCAGGTGGTGATGGTGGTGTGTAACAAGTAACAAATTCTTTATAGGAAAAATGAGAACAAATGCACTTGATACGTATATAAGCCAATAAAGCAATAAAATGAGCAAACCTCATCATCCATCGATTCTCCTTGTAGGTAAATTTTTTTTTCTACAAAAAGCTCCGAACCTAACAGGTTAATTGTATTTGCAATTCTGATCTGATTCTCATTATTTGGCGTGGTAAGCAAAATGCAAAAGGTGTAGGCATTTTACTTTTAATATACTTACAAACATAATATCTAATGCGATTTGAATTTTTTTTTGCATTGTTTACTAAGTTACAAATAATCAAACTACGTCCATTATGCACAATTACATGCGAAAATCTAACAAAATCCCAACTACTAATGCATCCTGATAGTATTGCTTGAGATTATAATTTGCTGTCTAACTAAAATGCAACATTGTTTCTGTTGCATAAAACCACAGCAAGACTCTGGGCAGACAAAAAAGCGCAACCGTATAGACATTTAATCGTACAGGTTAAACAGTTCAACCGTGACAATGCAGATATATATATATAAAATGTAACAAAGTATACAATCGACGCCCCTAACTATAAAATACATAACATGAACAATAATACAGAGAGTCTAACAATTCCTCCGGGTCAGCGCAGTGCAGTTTGGTGAGTCAATTAAACACAATATCGTCAGTCGTCCGTCACTGGCTACGTTTATCGCTAAAAGTCCGATTGTAAATGCAGTCCAACCAAATACAAAAATAGAGGCAGAAACACGAGGAGCATGCACAAAAACGAGGAAAAAATAGTGGGATTAGCCTTTAATTTTGTCGATTGATTCTCTTGCCCATTGGGATTTACTATACGAGCTCAACAACATTCATTTCCATATACAGAGAGGTACGAGCAAATCAATTAAACCTTTAGGAATTAAAACTTAGACAGAGATCGCATTAGCATGTAAATCACACAGTCCAAGAAGGATACAGTGGGTAATTATATCGTGTAACAATGATTAAATTACTTTATAAACCCAGTTGCCCTATACCTTCTCTTCCGTGACACCTTTCGTATTAGCATTTTAAGAATAAATATATGTATGTATAAATATAAGTACACTGCTTTTAATGACTCATTACAAGCGTATTTCACAAGCGTAACATTGAATTAATTGCAAATTTATACTGTTCGCCGTAGTCAAGTTCGACTGAAGAAAGGGGTGCATTGGGTTTAAGCCGCGATTGAATAAAACCATTTCTTTGTACTAAAATGATTTTACGAGGTCCTTTAATTGCATCAGAAGAATATTAAATGATGCAGAATTAGGCCATGCACAAAGTCAAACGGAAATGAGGAAAAATCGCAATGCATGGAAGAAAAATCTTTCTTCCTAGCATTTTATATATATTCTCTTGACGCCCACTCACTTATCGACGTGTCGTTAGCAGCAGAAGAGGCTCAGTCAGAGTACACAAAGCCAAGCTAATATTATGCAACCAGGTGTATGAATTGTATCTGGAAAGTACATCAACGACCACAAAAACGTATTCTGGCAGGCAGAAAATATGATTTTCTCTTGCATCCCACTTCCTTTGTAAGTAAGTGGGAGAAGTTGGAGGAACTAACTCAATTCTCAATCAATTTGTGTGCATATCACAGCTCTTTGTGAGGTTTATCAGCTTTCCTTTGTCGCTAAGCTTGCAAAAAACCATCTCCGTCTCATTATTTGCTCCCATTTTCTAGTTTACATTTTCCAAACATTTTGACACATCTTGGGAATCAGTCATCATAAAAAAAGTTCCGCATAATACATATAAACAAGATATTATGATGATGGCAACGACAACAGTGGTATACCAGTTAATGGATTTTGATAGACTGATGATATGAGATCAACAAGTCAATTGGCTTTAATGCGTGTGTGTTCATTTCCCATGCTGAAAACTCATACCTAATATATAACAAAACTATCTCTCTCTCTCTCTCCGCATCATGTACACTTACTAAAATTATCCAGCTGAAACTACAGCTCGCTTCTCGTCATCATCCTCATCATAATCATCATCACATCCAATAAAAAAAACCACTTAATCAAGTTAGGGAGTTTGTAACATTATAGCTTCACAATATTTCCACATGTGTACACACCTACAAGATACAACAACTGCTGACTGCAGTGCAGGAGGAGAAGATTTTGTCGTCGCTTTTGGTCCTCGCCTCGTTCGTACATAGTAATATCTCTTTCACATCTCTTTCGGAGCATGCATGGACCAGTTTAGTTTAATGTGCTATATGGGTTTTTAATACATCTGTGCCCAGCAGCACTACGTTTACTACATTTACATGTCATGCTTTTTCTAGGTTCAAGCACGCAAGCAAGCAAGCACAAATGAAATTTGAAAAGTCACAAGACAAGGCAAGATAAGCGTGAAGAGGGTAAAGTTAAGTTTAAATCTTTAATATACTATAATAATTCAACTGAATCTCATCCACACTGTGCATGCACGCCTCTCTGACTCGGTCGAAGTTTACTGCCACCACACCGCCGCCGCCGCTCATATAGATGTGTTTCATAGCCTGCACCTCTCTGACGCATTGGCAGTACCGTTTTAATAGGGATTTTTGATACGAATAATAATGCTATAGGTAATAATAATAATATGAATGCTGAGTCAACTTTGTGCTAGTCGAAAGTAAATCTCTTTTTAAAAAAAAGTCCAGAGTCAATGATTCAATATGTATATGAATAATACAATGTAACCTTATATACCCATCATGATGACCCAGACTTTTGGGTAGCTTAAATTAAATGTACCTCAACAAAGGGTAAAAAAAATTTAAACATGTAATACAAGCTATAAATCATGTTATAAATCCAATTAACTTACCAAAAGGTGTAGGATGGATGCAAAGGACAAGGTCTGCAACATGTAAATGCACTAACGCTGTACAGTGTACACTAACAGTTTTTACAGTTTTCCTTTTACAGTTTACACGGGAATATGGTTTACAACGAGTTGCTTTCCGTTTTTATTTTAATTGAATTCCGTTTGAGATTGCTAAAAGTTGCTATTACAAGGTATTTTACCTCAGAGTAGCACAAAGCTATAGCGTTACGCTATTTAATTAATTTGCCGAATTTTCACTCTGACAATGAGTTTTTATTAGCACGTGTAGCATGTGGAAAAAACTTTTGCGCTTGGAAAATCAAGTTACAATAACAAAGTATGACAAACGTTCCACTCTGGAGTAGCTGGTAGCGGAAAAGTAGTATTATTTTTTAAGTATTGAAGGCTTTTGTTGTTACAACGCTTTCAAACCCCTTGACTGTAACTTGGGCAACCCTGGCTGGATGAATCCAAAACTTTCAACTTTACACTTTATAAAACAGTTTTGTTTGTTCATATAATTCTCCTACTAATTTATTATCCCTGGATTAGGAAGCAACGAGTGTGCAATCATATACAAAAAATGGGATGTATAAAAATGTGAAAATATAATCACAGACAAGCACTCCCTTTCGTCTTATACAGTTTTAATACAATTTGATAATTTATATTCCTCTTTTGGAGTGGATGATGATGACTGATAGCGGCGGATATTATCAAAAAGTCAGTTCGTCTCCCAATTATTTTGTAAGCACCACTAAACACACACTTCCAACTTCAGAGGACAAAATATCATCAAAAAGAAGGTATATAACCAAGTTCACATTGAAACATAATATATTATATGCATTCAGAGGAGATTCCCCACTCGGCCCGATTTGACCTCCAAATGTTCCGCATAAAAGTGTTCAGAATGAAATCTTCTTGGTGATGATGATGAGGATGATGATGATGCTGAAGATGTGACATGGACTAAAGACATCGTCGTCATCCGCACTGTACACCAACAACCCACCACACAATACTACTTACTTTATTACTCTCTCTCTCTCTCTCTCTCTCTTGTCCAATACGAATGAGACTAAAAAAACGCCAACTTTTCTCCCGTCAAGAAGATTATATTACAATTACGAGAAGCACTAATTATTATTCTTCCAAGGAAACTTTCACACTCTCTGCCTCTATAATGATGATGACCCTGATTAAGGTAAAAGTGAGTATTTGAGATATTATGGGGGAAAAAATATAAATATAAGTTGGACCAAATCACACACACATTCTCCTTGAGTCCCTTTTTGCAGAAAAAGAAAAAGGAGCAAAGTGAACCAGAACAACAGGCGATGAACGAAGCAAGGTCTTAACCGAGTCTGCTGATGAAAATAAATGTGCTCACGGAGAAAAGCGTATCAGCAGGAGGATTGGAAAATTGAGAGGACATGGACGGTCTCGGTCGTCGTATAATAATAATACATAATAGGAGGAACAGCAAAAAGGCAATGTTGCTAGATAGAATGAATCCCATCACCACCATGCACCACCATCACATTCACATCACCATCACCATCATATGCAGCGAATGAGATGATGATAAGCAAGCACCCTTGTCTTTTGCATCCTGACGAACGACGACCACATTCTACTACAACATAGACTCTCTTAACGTGGAAAACATACCTTTCGCCAAAAAAGAACAGAGT
Organism: Dicranocentrus wangi; assembly: GCA_036850665.1. NCBI lineage: Eukaryota > Metazoa > Arthropoda > Collembola > Entomobryomorpha > Entomobryidae > Dicranocentrus > Dicranocentrus wangi. Next base: position 8,853 of record JAANSN010000240.1, read on the forward strand.
TACATTATATGATGATGATGATGATGATTATAGGGATAGGGATCGAATGTAGTAACTAAGTATGTATGTAGTATTTTTACTAGAGTCCCAGTCTCCCCAACACATCTTGCTAGCGTATTTGATGTGATGATCATGCTGATGATGATGATCAGCAGAAAAAGCCCCCGAAGTAAATATATACAACAACATGTACCTACCTATAGGCTAAGAAAAACTGGTGAAGTAGGGATGGATATTATTATGCTTAGGGAAACGCAACAACGTGAGCGAGGATATTCCGTAAATTTTCATGTGACTACTGCCCATCACGTCTTTGCTGCTGCAATGAAGTGTGGTGGTGGTGGTGACTATGGTGAGGTTTGGGGGAGAGGTGAGCGATGATGGTGGGCTATTAGGACGAAGCATGGCTTCAGCTTCGAAAATAATGGGGAAATAGGCCGAAAATATCATATAAGGTTTTGGTTTTGAAAGAGTTGATTTTCATTAAACTCGTGTGTCTGGGCAGTAAAGCTAGTAAAATTTGATAATAAGAAGATAAACTGCTGCTGGGACATATGTTATAATGTAGCTTAATATAGGTATCTGTAAATAAGAAATCAAATCATGCAAATAAGATTAGGTTTATATTCAAACTGGATAAAGATACAGAGGGCGTTTTAAAGCTCTTTTTGGTGTAGATATTTTGCATTTTTAAATAGATAATTCCAGAGAAAATCTTGCTCTAGCTCTGCTTGATAGGATTTAATGTAACAAGGAAAGGCTCACCTATTGTCCATTTTGGCATGCGATACAACATTGTATGAAAAAATGTGTATGGTAAGTTGTGGACTCTCTGATGTGCGTGCTTTTAATGAAAAGTAATGGGTTTGGAGTAGTAGTAATTTAACTCTCTGGCAAAAAGCAGTCGGTCAACTACTGAGAGAAACGTTGGGTTTCTTGGGAGCTAAAATGAAGGAAATATAATAATTAGTCACTTGGCATCACAATCGCAATTTAAGCGCCAGCGCAATTAGGTATGTAGGTAAGTATATTGTATGCAGATTGAGGCAGATTGTCTTATTATTTATTTAGTCTGTGATTCCAATATTGCCAATAATAATGCAACAATATGAAACTGAAACATAACATAGTACGTACTTTACTTTTAAAAAAAAATCATTATAGATCTCATAAAATGAAATGAGAAGCTTAATCCATGATATGGCGTATCATCAAGAAGTTAGTTAAGAAAAATTTACGTCTTCGGATATCAATGTAATATTTTTATTTGTTGTTTGCGCTGTATAAAATAAAATCTTTCAAAATTTAACAGTCTTGAGATCAGACAGACAGAACTTACTTACGCAATTACTTAGTCTACAATCTAATTATTCTTATACTGACAAGATTCATATACCTCTGAGCAACTGTTCTACGGATCACTCAAAAACCTATTGAGCTGGCTATACATCACTTAAAATTTTCCCTTGCATTTTGATAATACACAAACTGCATTTAATATATCCATTATTTGCATAGCCACATCTTACTTGACCAACTTACAACATTTTCAGAGCGTTTTGTAAGTCGTCTACGTAATACATTCTAATTCTACCCTCGTCCCCTTTTGAAATTAGTTTAAATAGTAGATGTTCTACGTATGACATACAAGCCATAACTTCTCGAATAACCTCCGAGCTAAGTCTCTTTTTGCAACTTCTTGCGAGTTCTTCAAAGGTTTCAGCGGAATCCTCGCATTCTATCTTATCGATATAGTCTTCTTCCATCTCCGTTATCAAATGTATCCCAAGCCGTAAGCTCTAAAAACCAACGATCAGATGTCAATTTAGTTTCATACCAACGAATTTTCAAATGTTGTAAATAAAAGAACGCTACCTGTATCTTAAAGTTCATCAGATCGCCACTTTTTGCTGGAAATCGGCTAGACAGACCCATCACTTTCCAAATGTAAGCATGCTGGGCTCCGTATCCTTCTCTATACTTCATGTTTTTCAACGCCTTTATCAATAGAACTCGCTCGTCGTAGTTATCGCTCTGTGGAATCCAATTTCCCAACGACTTAACAATAAGCTCCTACAATAAAAACCAAAGCTGAAAGAATTATCACATTTATTGTGTATGCTTGAAATTCTAGATGTAAATTATATTAAACACACATCCATCTCCAGTTGAAATGCGGGGAAACCGGCTCGACGATAGATCGGAGGTCCCATGGCATACCTAAGTGAACTTGCACTCGCGCATCGTAACTAAAACGTTAGAATAATTAGCACGACATTGACATTTAACCTAGCATTCAACTTAAATGTTTATTTTGTTGGGAAAACCTCATAGTTTGAATGCCAGCTAAGCAACCGACATAATTCTTCTGTGATCCTCTTCAACAGGTCGCGTATTGCTTTTCTATTTATTTGCCAGTCAATTGTCTTGTAAATGTAACCAGCGACCTTACAAAAACTTTGTTTGGACTGAAAATAGTTAACATCCTTTAAAATTTACTGTACCATCTAGCTATCTTTAATGCAAAAATAGTTCAGTGTTCAAAACTAAATACTTTTAAGAAAATACAGCTTATATTACCTTGTCAGACAAAGAGGCACACCGCAATGCTAAATTTAGTATACGTGCAGCAAAGTCTTCCGACTGGAATTCCTGATATTTTAGTTTGTACTCATTCCAAATAATCGGAAGCAACTCAGTCCAAACGGCAAACGCTTGTCCGAATTCAGAATTAACACGACTATCCCAATTGCCAAGATTTTCCTCAATGGTGTGGAAAATGGATTTCATCAACTGAGGATCCTAAACACAAACATGTCCATACATACTTAAAACTAAGCTTGTAATCACTATACCCACATTTAAGATAATCTCAATTCACTCAATATAAGGAAGTACTTCGAAGAATTACCTCCTGGATATCGCGTAGTTTTATCATTGTGACCAAGCATTTTGCTCCCTTCCTTTTCACTTTCGAATATACCGTTCTCGTTGGTAATCTGTGAAGGAAGCCAATTAGTTTTTCTGGAGCGTTTCCCTAAGAAAGCAATAAAACCCAATCAATTACAGTCAACACACTTAAAATGATAAAGACATAACAAAGATAACTTAAATAATGACAAAGATAATCCACTATCCACTTAATGATGATTAAATGATGTACTTAATGAAACTTGAAACGTACGTAAATCCTGGACAATAGCGTTGGTCCAACATGCTGAACCACATCTAATATAGCGCAACCCACGGTTTCGTTCACATGGAGTGAGCTTCCAAGAATTTCTTTAAAGAATGTCGTGAATTTAGCGAAAAACGACCGCGTAAAATATGTCCACCTGTAGGCTTCACTCCCACAGTCTAACTGTCCTAAACATTCAATATTTTGAAGTAAGTAACATGTACAAGCATGAATGACAAGCAGGCAAATTACTCATATAAATCTTAATATTCCACATTGTTGAAAATCCCTTACCCTCGTGGTACTTTCGTTGTAACTGTTTTACGTCGCGGTTTACTTTAATAATAATCATCTTCATAGCTTTCATGGCTTCCACGCTGACGTCTGTAATCCATGTCTCTTTGACATCCCGCATGTCCCTGTAATTACAATACAGGTATTATTCAATTAAAAACAACCTTCTTTGGTTCCCTCCCCGACTTTCATCTGCTGAGCAATTTGACAAAAGTGTCAATTGTTTAATGACATGATGACTTGCACACATATTCAATTCAACATGTGACGGCAGTCAACTGTTCAATCAAACCCAAAAATGTCCTAAAACAAACTTACGCAATTGTCTCCAAATCATCACCTCCACAATGCCACATTCGGGCACCTCCAATGACCCTACCGGCTTCATGCAATACATCATCCAAATAACCAACTCCTATTTTATAGTGTCTTCGGTAGTGGTCATGGATCGTCCTCCAATTTTCCACAATTTTTTCTGCCCCAGAGTTACAGTTTTCCATCATGGGCCCACGATACCGTGCCAAAGCTTCAACTTCCGCTTCAAATTTACTATCTTCTTCAGCCATGTCATAAACCATGTTTACTTTGACTAACCTTAAACTTTTGTTGATATTAACGTACTAATTGCCTATTTTGTTGAAGTCACATCCAACATTTAAGTATTTTCAGTCGTAATATAAACAATCCTCTCTCTAAACCCGTGTAAACATGATGTCACATGTGTATTAATTACTAGGTTCCCTTCCCCATATAATACCTAAGTATGCGTTTTAATTTGTTTTAATTTGACTAGTCACTGTTTCTACTTATACTCCTCCTCCCTCAGTCTTAAGTTTTCGCATGAAAAATTGAACTCCTCGATTGATTTCGCATACTACCACGAATTTATATTTACATTTCTAATTCTGTAAAAAAAACAAGAAAAACAACCTAGACACTTTTGCAGTTTTGCAGAGGTTTTGGAAGATCGGCTGAACTCTGAAGTCTGAAGTTGGAATGGAAGTGTGTGTGAGTGAAGTAACACAAAAATGACAACAAACTTGGAAGAGTCCCGTCGCGGCTCTTTTTTGTCCTGACGAAGGACGTGTAGTAGTACATGAGAAGCGTGATGAGTGGCGCTCACCTTCTCAGAACAAATGTCCATCCAGCGTTGTTTCTTCATTTCATGCATGCACGAGCTCATTATTATTATGGGTTACTCGCTTCAAAAGTGCTGATTTACTCAGTTTTTAATTTTTTCTGAACTCAGGTTGTCAAAATATCTAACAAGTTAATTAATATGATCCCTAAAAATCTAAAAAGTCTTTATCTCTGCTATAATTTGGATGTTTTTAAGACATTCCACTATGTAATTTTTAGGGATCGCTATATTTGGGTGAAAACCCTATTTTTATTATTTTTGCAAATTGTTTCAACGACGAACAGTGACGAACCAGATTATTATGTTTCCTGTACGAAGTGGCTAAGGCGAGTGGGTTGGGAGTTTGGAGGGAGGGTTCTAACAATTGAGGACATAGGACATTGAGTGGTCATCTCTTTATAACCGCATTGCGTGTGTGATGTGAGGCCAAAGGCATGCTTTATCCAGTGCGTGCTAGCTATAAAGCAGTAATCACGTGTAGGTAACATATGGACTGGCGACTTGGCATGATGAGTAAAAAATGTATACGTATATAATGGCGAGTGGATTAATGTGCATTTTAATTATTTCCAAATACAATGTTCGGGCTACTTTTTAATGAAAAGATGGAAACCCAATTAAAATTTTGTAAGGTGCAGCATATAGCTGCTGGAGCTGGAACGTAAGAATTAAACGTCAAGCTACCAAAATTAAAAGCACGAAGCGTGCAACGTCTGTCTGTAAATTATTCGGTCAAGCTTGTACTATTAGCTTGTATTTCCCAATGAAAATTATTATTTTAAAATAATGTGTCATGCGAGATGGATTAAGTAGGGACAAGGCCGTGAGTCGACGTGCTCAAGTGACAGATTCATGATGACTGGTTTACGTAATAATAAAATGTAGTCAAGCTGGGGTTGGTTTCGTATGCATGAAGTCATATGTATGAAAATGTTTTTTGCTTTTACTTTCATGAAACTAGGGGAATAGGTCCGTTCCGTCCACATTTGCGACAGCTCTGTCGATATTGATAAATGGATGTGAAAATGCCAGGATGACATGATGATGAGCCATACCAATAATATGCAATTTCCAATTTGACCACGCAGCAGCGCAATCGAGCTTAATGAACGGTTTGAACACGTATATATACGTATATATATAGAAGGGTAAAACAAGGTACTTGCAGGAATGGCTTTTCATTCTCATAATTACTACTTACTGGTTGTCATGCATGCGACGACGACGTATTGTGTTTCGAATATTCATATTCCATTTAAAAATTCCAACATCATAATCATAAACATTAGAGAACTATCGAGCTTCATTTATTTCTCTACTCTTCTGTCTGTCTGACGCAGAAACTAGAGAGAGCCATTGTGAGCCCCACACCAAAAAGTTTGAGAATAGTATCCCGTAACAAAATATTTCACGCAATAAATATTAATTAAGCTGTGGACTCTGAGCCAACTTTGGCCATCTTGTGGACCAGTAGTGACCAGTGCAGCGGCATTTCACTATGCACATAAACATAATGTTGGATTATGACAACAATTCTAATAAAGCGTTCAATCTGCTCTCCAGTAATTTAAGTAGTCTCTCCAACAACAAAGCCACCATCATCATCACCATCACCACCACCACCTCATACAACGTTTAGCCACCAACATTAACATTTTTTTTCATTTTGTTATGTCCAGTCAGTGTCCGTCCAGTGTACAACAACTCTTCTTGTTCTTTGATTTTGCATTGCAGTGCATTTTTATACAATCTTGCGGAGAGCTGACTGACAAGTGATCCCACATTAGTGGGAAGAGTTTTGGAATTGTGATACACACAGACCACCTTCAAGCAAGTGACTCAAATCCATCAGGATCATCTACGTCGAACATTGGCGATAACTAAACAGTGCATGAAAAAAAGAGAGAGAGAAAAAAAACGTGAAAATCTATTAAAAATCTTGTCTTGCTCTTTTGTCTTGTTGATAAAAATCAAGTGGCAAGAGGGAACCAGGGCGGTGGTGGTTGTGCTGCGCAGATTTGCATTGTTGCTTTTCTTGATTTCATTCTTCAAACTTCCAAGTAATAACGAATGACTCACAACAACCGAACCACAAACCCAATGAATCCAATCAATTGAAAACAAGCGAGCAAGCCAGGAGAGAAGAGAGGTTTGTAGTAAAATAATAATGATATCAATCGATCAAAAAAGGGGATTGCAACTTTACAAAGTGTGTATATAAAAAAAAAAGTTGAAATAGTGCAATTGTGCTTGGTCCGAACAAATCAAACTCAAATATCCGAATTAAAACCCATAAATACAAGTACACCGTCATAAACATGCCATAACACATTATACCCTGTTATTCAAGCCGAGTTTGTCGATAACCTGGCAATCGGCAATCCCTCCCCACTAGTTCCTCTTTTCTGATCTCTGACTCTATAATGCTGCATTTTTTTTCTCGTCCACCTCTATAATAACAAGGGACTTTTGTATTGAATGAAAAAAGGTGCAAACCATTCTCTCTGGCTGGATAGATAATGCATTTATTTACCTCTAGACATGAAAAAGAGGATTTTATTGAAGAGCCGTGATTGTAGTTTTTTTTCTTGTAGTTAAAGTGTTGTTGGTGCTCTCAGAAAAGTTATATTAAGTATGTACATATACATAATATCTTTTTATCTTGGCAAGATTGCAATAATACAGCAATAGCTACAAACAATGATGATGATGACGATGCGTGCATGAGCGTCGTTGTCGTGTCTAACAGCATTCTGAAACCGTGTAAGAATGTATGTATATTATGCATTTAAGTAAGTAACTTGGTATTTTTATTACCCACACTGGATTCCTCTCTTTTCTCTGGATGATGGACTACCTACATTATAGCAATGGTTCGGTTGTCTGCTGCTGCCTTAAGTATAAAATGTATCTATCTCTAGATCTTTTCTAATGTACATAAGTAATATACTCACTCCACTACGACGACGGTTCAAGTTAACTAACGAAACGTAAATGTTGATGCATAACAGATCCACCGATCGACCAAGTTTGCATGCATTTGTGTTTGCGGTGGTGCCAGTGTTGATGTTTGAACTTGGTGTGTCCATAGTTTTAGTCATGCAAAGTGCGTCCAGTCCACTGTTGTTATTTCCACTGCTGTAACTCCATCAAGCCACATAAAACAAGAGAGAGAGAGAGAGAGAGAATATGATGTGATTGTAAAATGGTGATCCATCTCTCAACGTTTGAAGTGATTTGAATATTCAAGCCGGTGTTATTACTGCTACTACTCCTCTTGCTGCAATAGATGATGTTTACTGTAAAGGATGATGACGATGATGATGTTGAGGATGACGATGAGGATGGTACGAAAACCATGACTCTATCTTTTAGTCAAGTCGCTGCAACAACCCCCAAACCTCGTCAAGAATGTCTTTACGTTAGCCCTGAGCATTGCTCATTTGTTAAGATGCCGTCTGAGGTGGTGGTATTCTGACACTGACGCTCATGAAAACACACGGTTTGAGTAAAACAAAGATTTCTCTTCTCAAGCAAGAGTAGTAAACTCGCATCACGCGCATATGAAAACAAACTGGATATTGTACAGTTTTACTGTTGTGCTCGTGTGTGTCGGGAAAAACTTGAGTTTTATGGATTTGGATACCAGTAGAACATGACAGTTGGGATTGGATTGATGTCCATTTGCATTTTTGTTGGATAAAGTTCTTCCACTCGAAGAGTGTGGTGGTTTGGCTCATTATTGGCTCCGGGCCTGAAAAGTGAAATATTTTTGCATGGTGGAATGTGTAGGACTGTAGTCTACATGATTTTAGCCACTTGAGTCAATCTTCTTATCAGTGTTGTCAAACTGTATCCAGCTGCATGCACCGTGTGTGTGTGTATGTGTTTGTGTGCCTTTTCTACTTTACATACCTCAAAACAAGATCCGAACGACGGATTGCCTACAGTTGATCACGATGCTCCAGAAACTGTGTGACTTGGAGTTAATTAACCATGCACTTGGCGGGGACAACTTGACACTGTCTCGACTCCCAGATAATGTCAATCAGGCGTGTTCAGTCGATCTACTTCAGCTAATCTCCAACTCGTTCTTTATTTACTTGTGTGTGCTAGTGCTAATTTATTACAAGTGTTGGGTGCGTGGGAAATGTTCCACGAGGCGGACGCCAGCAGCTCCGGGAAGAGCCTCGCCTAAGCGGGGAGTCCCTTCCCGGTCTTCCCGAAATGGGAAGAGGTTCAGTAGAGCCAGCCTGAGCAATAATCAGGCAAAGCGATTCGCCAAACTATTTCAATGCAGAACAGTATTCATTCATCACATTTCCGTGTGGAACCTAACCATCGTGATACTTTTAGCAGTGAGTGGTGATCTGGCAGAGAAGATCATCTTATTTTTGAATAATAGCAGCAGCAGCAGCAGTAGTAGTGCTAGTGTAGTAAGTAGTGGTATATCATCGAATTTATTTGAAAACAATGACAGTAATAGCCCCATAATAGATTTAACTCTATCAAACAATCATAATAAAAGTTACCCCATAGGAGGACTCCATTCGTCGGATGCAGTATTACATCACATTAGTGAAAACAGTGGTGGTGGTGGTGTTGGTGGCAGGAACAGCAATGTCAGTGTTGGTGCAAGTGAGACCCTCGTAACCGGTGACCATAGAAGCAGCATCCACGGAGTTGGCTTTGCATCATCAGCATCATCATCATCACAACAAGCAACCCAACACAGGATAATTTATGAGTATTTGAAAATTATTGGTCCACTTGTGACTTTAACTGCCGTCTGCGTGCTCCTTGTATTTTACCATAAGTTTGAGAGGGTAGGGGAATCCAAGTACTTGTTGATAAACGTCTTATTCTTTACGGTCTCATCCATTTTCTTCCTGACAAAAGTATATCTTCATCTGGAGCACTATGGGGTGGGTCTGACACACGTTCAAATTCTCGTAAATGGAGTGTCAGCAGCTGCTTCCGTGGCACTGACTGCTCTGCTCCTTCGCACCGTGATTCATGAGGTAATACCTTTTTCTACACTTTTCTTCTCTCCACCACTCCACACGGCTTCTGCCCTAAATCCACCACAAAATAAGCGTCGTTTTTACCTTTAGAGAAAATAAAAACACATTTCAACCATAACATTATTATTACGTTTATTTAAGGATTAGTCGAAATGATGATGATGATGAGTATGAAAACATGGGATGCATAATAGATAGGTATATGCTATTTTTAAAAGTGATGACTCGCACTGAGCCACTCTGTCGCATTTCCTTAAAGCAAAAATTTGTCTCTCGTATTATGACAGGCACGGAATCACCACCACACAACTTGTTAAATCCATCACAAACATCCCATTATACCACTAAAAATCCCTTTGTTCACAAAATGGCACTTTTTTGTTATTATGGTTGGGATATATTTTTGGGATGACAAAGCAACATGGTAAAAACCTTGGTTTAACTCATTGTCAACATAATTTGCAGAGCGAGAGAGGGAGAGAGAGAGAAAAAAAAGAGCAATAAACATGATAAAAAAAAGTTACCCACGTTATGTTTACTTAGAGTAATTGCTCATTCGCACCAACTGCTGGGTGTCGGAGACCTGTGAAAATTGAGCATATGTAATAATGTAATTACTCATACGACGACGTACCTATGACATGCATTTTTTTTTGGGTAGAGATGTATGATTATTATGAACTTTGTCTCTACAACTATGTAGTAGAGAGGGGGAAAAAGCGACAACGACAACGACGCTTACTTTTACACTCCTGCCTGACAGTATAATGATATGATGAGTACACACGCTCATCTTGTGTGTGTACTGCTATTGTGAGCCCCGCCGGCCGTGTCACTATCATTTAGAGAGTGTGGCACGTTGCGGAATTTAAGTTGGCACAGTTGTAATAATACAACATGGGAAAAAGATTGCATAAATCACATCTATCACGCTTCCATTCACATGATGATTCACGAAAGTTGACTTATGAGGATGAGAGTAGTCGGCGCGGCGGGCAGAGTGTGCAAGTCTTGGTATGCGATGCCGTGAGTGAGTGAGTGACAAGATACAAGAATTCTATTAATTACCATTGTCAACAAAGTTATATAAAATGTTAATGAACCCTTTGAGCATTTGACGACGCGTTGACCGCAGCAGCCTTTATTCAATCTGTCAAAAGGATCTTTCATTCCGGAATATTGTGTAATCGGGTCGGTAAATAGGGAGAACCAACTATTTAAGTTGCAGAGAGAGACGTCACGGATATTTCCAGAAAAAATTGCATATTATGTAAATTTACTCTACACCAGACCAGGATGCCGATGATATAGTCTGATGATGATATAATGAAGACATTATTTGGCCTCTAATTATGAGTAGGAGGGACTGCTAATTATGAACAGGAGGGACTGGTGATGTCTACGAATCATGTTTCGATTTCAGCTGCAACTGGAAAAAATCCGATATTGCCGTACCTATTATTATTTCATTTCATCTCGCTAAACTAAACATGACATTTTTTTTCCTTGATAATTTTATTCATGAAATGAATAGTCCGGCCTGGTACTGTCATTAAACAGTTGGCGGTACTGGTTTTCCATGGAAAAATAAATATTAATTATCCACTGCAAGATTATAGCCCACAATAATCAATCTTGTTTGATGAAGTTGAGGGTCTCCAGTGACGTCACAATTGGAAAAAGGGGAAAAGGCCGAATTTGCAGCGTGGTTAGAACAGAATATACATGGCACAAGTTTTTTCTCCATCTCACTAAAAAACTTTTATTTGTCTTAGGCTAAACGCCCAAAAGTATTCTACAAGATAACGTGATCAGAAGCATAGGTAATAATATTATATACCGTACCACTCTTAGCCTGGTTACATTGCAATGTCATCATCATCCTCAATGTAGAACAGAATAATGTATAACTGGGGAGATAATATAATAATAATAATAATGCATTAATATAGATGGAGAGGAGGTTTGTTCGTTTCGGTTCGTTTTGTGATCACTCAAAATCACTAGCTCAACTTTTCCGTTTTACTTCACACGTTACCCTTTCCCTTCTTTACAACCCTGACGTGTAGTTAAATACCATGCTTGCATTTTCTGGGTTCTTATTTCATCTCATTATCATAGCAGTTTAGAGGGGTATCCAGTTTTTTTCGCATCACGGAAAGAGAAATGATCTATGGAAAAAAAGCTGAGCTAAAAATCTTTGGTTTCTTCAAGGGGAAAAAATGTGTCAAAATTACTTTATTATTCATGTGAATCTCGGCAAAAGTGGTAGAGGATGCACAGAGAATTTATAATATATGCTTGTTTTGATGGATAAGAAAGAAGGAGAAAAAAAACTTGAAGAGAGAGAGAGAGAGAGAGAGAGAAGCAAGTCTTGTTCTTTTAGTTGGTCGTCGTGCACGCTATATCAAGTTTTGCCCTTTCAATATAACTACACTACTATAACTCTCTGTTTTAAGATTATGCAAAAAGGCATTATTTTTTTATTATTTTTGTCTACCAAGTCGGTAAAATAGGTAAACTGGTAATATCTATAAAAGCAAAAAGAGTGGTGATGTTGATATGGTACGTACGTACGTATATATATATATATGCATAATGCAGACAGAAGTTCACTCATCTTGGGATTCGCATGTCTATGAAATTCCTGATAACAATAATTACCGAAATGGTAGGCCGCCGCATATGGAGATAAATACTATGATCATCGTTTTACCTCAAGATTCACAAGTATATAACATTATGAAATATGAAAAAAGGATTTCGTAGAAATGTTTCTGACGTCCAAAATGCAAGTCCAGGCATAAAGACAAAAATATAGGTTATAAGTTTTTAATACATTTTGCATACGTAATGAATGGATGAGAGATAGATGAAAAAAAAATATTGTGTGTGCCTTTCTTGTTACCAGTGTAAAGTTCCAACCAAGGTGCAGAAATTTATACAATGGTATGGTGGGTAGATTAGGTGGTATTATTAACGCGTAAGACAAATGAGAAAAGGTGATTTCAGCTTCTTTTTAATAACAGGCTTAGTCCATCTTTTGTATTTTTGCGAGAGAGAGAGAGAGAGAGAGAGAGAGAGAATGGATACTTATGTTTGTTGAAATGGGGAGAGATACATGTGTTGTCACTGTTGTTTTGTTGTTGTTGTTGATTGTCTGTCGTGTCAATAAATTTTTTTCCCCTCAAATTAGTCTGTTATCATGCCTTGTTTCTCTTTGTTTTTTCCACAATCCTTATAGAAACGGAGTGGGACTCCTCTCGGTAAACCTGAAAGAGGTCCAAGGAAGAACATTCGTTACCTTCATAATTACTCAACACTCCCCTCGAGAATCACATTTTACTGGTTTACTGGACTTTTGCGGCTCGGCTATTGGCACCCACTTGAGGAGGAAGATTTGGGAGAGTTGCCAGACGAGGAGAAAACATCAACACAACTTAAACGCTTTCAAACTGCTTACGAAAGTGAGAGAGTGAGTCTTCAAAAAAAAGCAAAAGTATAAAGCGGGATGTGATGCGATGGTGCTCATAGTCAGTGCTCATGCAGCATGATAACATGCTCTTCAACTTGTATTCTATATATATGCGATAATAATATTCTTGTTTTCCGAGAGAGAAAAAAAGATTTACTTTTCTCTGTCATGCACAATATTTTATTATTTGTTTTTCCTTTGATCACAGAATTTCAATCCAGGACAGACATTTAGCCTCTGGAGATGTCTTTTCAAAACTATTTGGCCATCCCTTTTGGTTGGCGGATTGTTCAGGTTGTTGGCAGACTTTACGGGTTTCATAGCGCCTCTAGGAATCAAAGCCATTGTGGCTTATACGGAACAGAACTATACGCTCATACCAGCAGACTATGATGATGATGTCTTTGAGGAGGCGGACGAGTCAGCCAGCGAGATTCCGAGTAGCGATACAGGATCTTTGGAGAATTTGACAATTTCACAGTTGATTTCCAACGGATACGTCATGGCCCTTATCATCCTGCTCGCCTCCTTTCTTCAAAGTACATTCTCACAATGCTCCACATTCCTCGTCAACTCGGAAGGCATCCACATGAAGCTGGCACTGCAGGTAGGAGCATACTACATTCATTCTTTTTACCTGATGCTACATACCTGATCGTCGTCGTTCGTGATCATGCTCATCTCATGACTATGCGAATTCAAAAAGTGTCGCTTCCAGTCAGTATTTTCCAGATGTGCAGACTGGTTATAATTACTCCGTGCAAGACACATGATGGGGTAGTTTTTTCCTTCTTCTTATTCTTCTTCTTTTCGCAACTTTGAAACTGACAAAAGGCAGATGTGAAAAATGGTGGTAATGGTAGCAGTAAGTAATTGCACTCACTGGGAAGTTGCACGCCGTCATTATTTTAATCTCGTCACTTCTAACATGAGTGGACAGTCACGAATTTTACAATAATCGCTCTTGTAGTTTAACCGTCTAACACCTAACACGTTTTTTCAGTTAATCTTTAAGCTCAAAGTCAGACTCAAGAGGGATATTAAAAGTATATTGAGTCGGGATCCTTCTTGGTAAACCTTGGACACAAAACTCCTTGTAACTGAAAAAATCCATGCACTTACATTTCGTTCTTCCTCTTCTTGTAACACTCACTCGCTAGAGAGATGTCTGCGATTACACATGTTTTGTATAAAAGCTCTCTCTCGACAAATTGCATATGATTATATGATTATTTTTTAAACTGCAGGCGCAGATTTACAAAAAGTCCCTAACCTTGTCTCCCACGAAGACTTCACAGAGCGAGCAACACGGCTCAGATGACACGGCGGATAGCGATGCTGATGATGATAAGCAGAGTGGCACCTCATCAACAGGTCACAGCGCCCACGGGTTTGACAATGGATCAATTGTGAATATCATGTCGGAAGATACCAACAACATCATGATGTTTTTTTGGATGGCTCATTTCATCTGGGCGATTCCTCTCAAGGTATGTCATTTCTCTTGCCATCGTGACAGCAGTGCAGTGACCACACTCTAAATAATAATGAGACCATTAAATGGGATAATTTCGCTTTGCAACCTTGCTTCCTCAAAAGCTTTCAATTCAATCGCCATCCAAATATCCAAATGAAAAGGGACAACAACGCAATAATGACACGAATCGACGACGAGCTGGTATTATTACTCTAGATTTTTATCACACAACTTTTGTAATCTAATACCTTTGCCAATTCTACCGTGAACAAATTTATCAATGCGCTGACAATATGTAACGATCAGGGGATGATGATAATAAGGTTGACAGTGAGTGCATATATTTATGCTAATTACTACATGGAAACGTAATCCAATACCACACTAGGTACGTACCTGGTACTAAAATTGTCATTAAAGTTACATGTGAGTTGGCGTCCATTGAGATATGCCTTGTTTTTTTGTACATCCTTCCATTTAAAGATTTCTCGTCTTGTTGCTCCTTGTTGTCCGCACCGCACTAGTTGTTGGCTTGCCACTTGCCAGCTCTGTAGTCTTCTAAAAGAGCAGCGCTAAAGAGCTTTGCGATGTGCAATGTATATATTCACGCTTATAAAAAATGCTCATGTTATGTTCAACTCACTCAATCATGTGTAACCACCTAAGATACATATTTTTTTGTTTGTTTTCAGCTGGGAATATTAATGACGCTTTTGTACCTCCAGCTAGGCTATAGTGCTTTGATTGGCGCTGGAGTCTGCATTCTGATAATGATTCCGCTCCAGTTTCTCATCGGAAAGAAAATGTCATCCAATTCCAAGGAGCTAATGGTATATTGTGACGACGAGATGAATTTTTAAATCATGACATGATGGCATACCTACCTAAAACTATAACATGGCAAATTCTATATCGTCATTTTTTCTCCGAAATTAAATCTCATTCAGTCAACCGTCTCACACAAAACTCTTTTGTGGTTTCTCAAGATAAAAAGGCAGGAACAATAGACGCAGAGAGAATACCTGTTTACAGGGGAATAAGGTTTTAATACTGTCTCAAGCTGTGACTTTTTTTAGTGATGTCGTGGGGGAGCTTTAAGGCCCAACCTTGCCCTCGGCTCATGCCTCTTTTGTTCCAACATAGATGTATTGGTTTTTCGACGATATTGCATTATTGAAAAGGCTCAATTTATCATTAGTTTAAATCACCAGGATGTGAGATGTTTTCACGTGTAATCATACGGCGTGTGTCTTTTGGAATGATACACATTGTCCATGTTGGTTAACACGTCTTTTTTATCAAGAGATTCGATATTTTTTCTTCCTTATTGTCCTATTAAAATATACCAAGAATTTTGTTGTGTGGCAGGGAGCTGTCCACCATAACGAGTTATAATTTGGTCATGTTAGTCATGTATCATTTCACTTGACGTGTCACTTTTTTACACACACACACACACACACCTTATCATAAGCCATTTAGTTTACAGTATGTTTTGCAAAACGACAACGTAATAAGGAGAATCAATGAATGGGATATATATTTATTCATCATCAGCTTTTGATTTTAATCTGTAACTCTGAAGAAAAGGATTACATGTGGAGTAGTCTCACTTGGAGAAAAAAGTGCATGACTGCGATCTGCGACCGACAATCGATTTCTTTGAACTTGAAAGCTAGACTGTCGTATATAGTACATATATATTTATAGTGTTCGCCTCATTTTGCAAAACTAATTAGGGAGTGTGACGTGAAGGGAATATGCTGACTCATCAATTTCCTGGAATACAATGGATTTCAGAAATAATTTCCTGACTCACCAATATTTTTACACACATTCCCTTTTTTCTGGTAATTGTAGCGTGTTAAATCTCACGCCAAGACAATATTAAATGGATAATGTGTCCAGTGGAAGAAAAAAACTCCAATCTCAGTCATCATGGATGGCATGGTGGTATGGACGAGTGATTAGATTAATTGATTCTTGAATGCATTCTTTTATACATTCAACAATGGATATTTGTAGGCATGAAGGAGCTTGAAAAGAACCGGATTTAGCTGAGTTTTTTTTCTCTCTCTAAATTTCATAAAAATCTCCATAATTGGAGATGGATGAGTCACACTAAAAACCAATTTTAAGATCGTTTCCTTTCGGGCATGACATGGAATTTGCATTTATCTATAAAAAAAAGAAGAAATTCGTGAGGATTTTCATGTCTTCAAGACATGGGATTTTCTTTGCAGAGTTAATATATCTATAAAAAGCGTTGGAGAGAAAGGTTAAAAGCAGTATTTATAGAGAATATGGATAATATAATATGTATATATGTTTCCAGGAACGATGCGATGAAAGGTTGCGAACAATCAGCGAAATTCTCCAGGGAATGAAACTTCTCAAACTTCATGGATGGGAACTTCTCTTCAGTCGAAAAGTATTTCTAATCCGGGAAAAAGAGTTAAAAAACTTGGACAAGGATCTTCTCTACCGCTCAATAATGAGTAAGGAAGAAGAAGACGAAGAAAGAGTCGAAAGTGCTCATTTTTACAGGCATACAGACTTGGTTTGAACCCACATACACTTTGAACCGTACAGATTACAGTAATTTTGAGAAAAATACTTTTTTTCTTAAAAAAAAAATGCGATGAGCCAAAGATGAAGAATGCGAAAAAGGACTCATGTTCTTTTTCTCAAAATGAATAAATTAATACTTCCGGGCATTTTAGCCCGTTTTTTTCTTGTTCTCGAGAGAAAATCGTGTATGTGTGGGGGTTTGTTAGTAGTACGTTAATGAAGATCAACTCACCATGCCATTATGTAAAATGAGCCCAATTTTTCTTCCTTCTTGTCTGTGGGAAAACCCCCGTTAAAAAGTATATAGGTATATATATATACGGTTTGATGCATTTCTATAATACATGACTAGTTTTGTTTTTTTTCTCTTTCTTTCTTGGTTTTCGCTAATGTGAACAGCATTCCTAACTCACATCTCATCGGTTCTCGTGACAGTCGTGACATTTGGCCTGTATCCATTCATCGAGTCGGAGAAGCTTGAGCCACCCAAAGTTTTCGCTGGCTTGGCTCTATTCAATCAGCTCACTGTGCCATTATTCATTTTTCCTATCACTGTTCCTGTCGTGATAGACGCTCTGGTAATTCCACTTGTATACCCTTTAAACAACATACATTATTTTCAAAAAAAGAAAGGAAAATGGAAGGGTCCTCCTCCTGCAGAAATAACGGGGAGTTTTAACAAATGAGTAGTGTTGTCTCGTTTCGGAGGGGGAGGATGTTTTTGATGAGGAATGATGCTTTGGTTGTTGAGCTGACTGACTGTGTTATTTTTTCTGTCGCTGTATTCTGTTTTCTGTTTTTTTTTGTACAGGTTAGTGCCCGTCGTGTGAGAGAGTTTTTATTGTTACCTGAAGCATCCTCGTTGCCTGAGGAAGACAAGGAGGTTGAGAGGGGAGAAAGCAACGGGAGTGAAGCAAAATCCGGAAGAGATGACGGCCGTAAAAGTCCTGTGAAACCGCAAAATCTCAATATCCCTCTTGGAAAATGTAGAAACTCTGATTTGCAGGCGAGCACGGACTCGGTGTTTGTCTTGGAGAATATTGCGGAGGATGAGGAGGAAGCGGATAATAAAGAGAATAACAAGGTGATTGCATCATCCGCCAATGGAATAAATGATGTGGCAAACAAAGGGACGACGACGACTGCTGAGAGGAGAGAAGAAGGATCCAGTTCGGAGCAGAGTGTTGTTTCAGTACGAAATGGGAATTTTAGTTGGGAAGAGTCGTCGTCAACAACGGCGGTTGTGAGTCCGTTAGCTGGCAGCCAACACAATGCCCGTCAAAGTGGATTGGCAGAGCTTTCCATTGAAATTCCCAAGGAGAAGCTCACGGTCGTTGTAGGACCGACTGGAAGTGGGAAATCTTCTTTCATCAGTGCACTCCTTGGAGAGATGAGAAAAACTTCTGGAGAACTGAGTTGGGCTAAAGGGACTTCCATCGCGTATGCAGCACAAAAGCCGTGGATGTTGAATGCAAGTGTTCGTGACAATATCCTCTTTGGGAAACAATTTAAGCCGGGACGCTACAAGAAAGTTATACAGGCTTGTGCACTCCAGCCTGATATTGACATTTTGCCGGAAAATGACTTGACGGAGATTGGTCAGAAAGGGATTAATTTGTCGGGGGGACAGAAACAGAGGATTGCCACGTAATAGTTTTTTTTCCTTCTTCTTCTTTCCTTTGCTGTTTTTGTTGTTGTTTTCCCCAGCTTTATATTATTTTCCTGACAAGCTGGTAAACCCTAAATGGATTTTGACACTCTTGTTTTTCTCTCACCCCGTGTGTTGCAGGGCGAGAGCGTTATACTCAACGGCAAATGTAGTTATTTTGGATGATCCACTGTCGGCCTTGGACGTGGAAGTGGCTCATCACGTGTTGGATGCTGGGATTATCAAATTTCTGTTGCGGTCAAGGCGGACGGTAATTCTGGTAACGCATCATTTGCCTGTGCTCCACCATGCCCATCACGTGATTGCCACGGAGAGGGGTCGAATCCGCATTCAAGGGACCATGCAAGACATCCAGACCAAGGACCCAGAGTGCTACCGAGAGTGGCAGGAAATGATTAGTCGGAAGGAGCAAGAGCTGAATATTCAGCGAGAGGCGAGAACCGCAAAGGAGAGGTGGACCCTGCTCAAACTTGTCTCCAAAGTTGGTCTCCAATTCAAATACAACCGAATGGCGGACAAAAGCGAAGAAACAACTGCTCAACTGGAACCCTTCCGCAAGAAGAAAGGAACATTTTCCCACTACAAAAACTTGTCCCACGACATATTCCTTCCGAGCGACGAGTGCCACGACGAGATGATGACACCTCTTCTCCGACGTCGTGCCGTGAGCCGCGCTTCACGCGACAGCAGAACTTCCGCATCCTCCAATAAACACGTTCAACTCCAAAGGATGAGCTCCTTGCAGCCGGAGCCAACCGTGAAGAATAGGAGTCCTTCCGTTGGGAAAAAGTTTAAGCGACTGCAATCCCTTCCCATGGATGAAGACCCAGCTGGTGGCGGTAACAATAGAAGCCCGACAACTCCTGGAGGTGGAGGGGGGAACTCTGTCCGAAGTGCCGCCAGTAGCGGACTAGTTTCGAGTGGAGGGACGACGACAAGTGAGATGCCAAGTCCTCGCGCTCAAGATAATCTCTTCAAGAAACTCTTCAGCACCAAGAAGACAATCTCTTCAACAGGCTCGTCAAACACGGAACTTGACAAAATCTCCACTTCACCCAGAATCCCCTCCACAGTGTCCGGAGCGAGTGAGGGGGACCTTACCGAGGATGAAGTGGAGGACCCTGAGGAGGCTCTCCTCGCTCGTGAAAGCAGTCAAGATGAAAGGGAGTACGGGAAAATTCCGTTGAGAGTGTACTTATCCTATATCACAGCATGCGGAAAAGTTGTGAGCTCCCTGTACTTGTACTCCGCCATTGGTTATGAAGTTGTCAGAGTGTACACAAACTTTTGGCTGAGTAAATGGAGTGATACGGTGCACCAGTATAAAGACGACCAGGAGAAATATGACGAGATCATGTCGTACTACTTTAATATTTATGTCATACTCAGTCTTGCCACTGTCATCGTCTCCTTATCTTGCAATCTGCTCGGGAAACAGGCTGGGGCCAACTCCAGGGAGATCCTGCACAGCAGAATGATGGATCGAGTTGTCAGATGTCCTGTCAGATTCTTTGAGAGCACACCTATTGGAAGAGTCATCAACCGGTTCTCTTCCGATGTTGCTGTCGTCGATCGTGTGAGTGCATTTAACCGTCCTCCTCCCATATCAATATTCATACCTAGTAGACTTCAGCAGATAGGATATATAGGATCCACTTCCACGTCTACATTCCCTCGAAAACTGCCAAACAGAGTCGCGAATAAAAAAATGTCATTACAATTTTCGCTCCCCGCTGCATCCCAACCTGTATTGGGATGGAAAGGATTTTTCAGTTGTCGTCTCCCATTTCATTACTACATCTCTCAAAACACCACACAAATTTCCCACCACTGCTGTATAATATCAATTTTCAACCAACCGCAGCCAAAATAGCCTCAAACGACAGGCTCAACTGCCTCTTTCTTTCATCTTTCTCTTTCTCATTTTAAGTTTCTCTGCAGCGGAGCAGAGCACCAACCCCACCAACGTCGAGCGAGCGTGTGTTTCGAAAATCCCTTTACAAAACTCCGCAATTCGCGGAATTAGGAAAAGAAAAAAGATTGCAGATTTCAAAGAGAGGCGGAGGCGAGGTTGTTGCAAGGTTGAGAGAGGGATTTATTTTCCACTTGTGAATTCCCTTGAAATCTATAATCCCGTCAGAATCCGAGAAATATGCTAAACCCCTCGATGATTAAACTATGGGATCTACATACATAATACATACCCACCTATACGGGACATACATACAACGAGCAAATCTCTGGCCCGGAGGTTGAGGCCTAAAACCGGGTTATTCCCAGGTAAACCATGCTCTCTTCCTGATCATTTGCTCCCAGAGTAATCCCTTTTTTATTCCTTCTTGCGAAGACAAGCAAGTTCAGCAGGAAAATCTCTGGCCCGGAGGTTGAGGTCTAAAACCGGGTTATTCCCAGGTAAACCATGCTCTCTTCCTGATCATTTGCTCCCAGAGTAATCCCTTTTTTATTCCTTCTTGCGAAGACAAGCAAGTTCAGCAGCAGCATCAGCACGGGATGCTCGTTAGCAGATTACCAGAACACATTTTTTTCCAAACAGGAGAGCAGGGGTGGCAGTAGCATACGCACGACGACCCTCCATGCATCCTCCGACTTTCCACTGAAAATCCACTCAATCACCGTACCTCCCCTGTGTAAACACATGTGTGGTGTGCCACGAACGAACATGGGCAATAAAATAAATGACAAGCAGAGCTTTCAACATGATAGAGGGAAAGGGCCAAAGGTCAAACTTTTTTTTATGGGAACTGAGACGACGTATTTTATTTTACCAAGCTTTCTATATATATGCATTTTTTATTTACGGAATATATTAACGCATCACTAGTTGCACACAACGACAACGATTGCCGAACGACACAAGGATTGTCATAAAAAAAGAGTCTCCTTTTTTACATGGAATTTTTTTGGGATGTTTCGAGCGTGCAAGTTGCCTCCCTCTACATTTTTTTTCACTTCCGTTTGATGTTTTTTCTATTGCAGAAATTGTGCATTTCCATGCAACGCTTCCTCCAATTCGTTTTCCTGTGCTTTTCCGCCATCGTCGTGAATGCCATTGTGAACGCTTGGTTTCTCCTGTTGGCTGTACCAATCGTGGCAATTTACTACTACATCCAACGGTTCTACAGATTCTCTTCCAGGTGAGCCTCCTTGTTCAAACAATTTTTGCGGAGAGACGGTGGTGTGCAGCCAAGTGTGCAAAGCGAAACCACTCACATTCCAAAAACTCCGTGAAAGGAGGAAAAACATCAATCCCGACTTTGTTCCACACACACACACACACACACACAGAGAGAGAGAGTGACACAGTGGTTCTGGTGTAATGATTTCAAATGTAGTATTATATATCTCTTGTTCTCTAGAGAACTCCAGAGGATCCAAGCGATCTCCAGAGGCCCAATCTACTCCCACTTTCACGAGACGTTAGAGGGCTTATCTACAATCCGGGCTTTTCGGGAACAGAAGCGATTTACAAACCAAATGTTGGCCAGATTGGATTCCCATAATAAGGCGGATATGTTTATCAACGTGGGGAATCGCTGGTTGAGCATATCCTTGGTAAGTGTTATAATCATAATAAGTTTAAAAGGCCTTTCCAGGATCTCTGCTGGATTTATATTCTGCTCGCCGCTAAGATATTATTATGCAAGGGAAGAAAAATGTTATTTTTCTTGGATAAAAAATATATTTAAAAAAAATCATCTACACTGGGGAGTTTTTGGATTTCTATATTTACAAATGATAAATCAATTATTGACCTTGTCCAGGCAGCACGCTCCTTTTTATTGATCGTTCGTGAATCGTGATCGTGAGTGGGGATGAAGGGAGACGCAATGAACTTGTAATGTAAAGTAGAATGGATGATAACGGGTTGAAATGTGTGTGTGCCATCCATCCACCCATGATAATAGTAGTAGTTCCATATCACTTTACATTTGTTTTCTGGTGATTTTTTTGCCCGATAGGATTATCTTGGCGGCGTGATAGTATTTTTGGCAACATTAGCTGCAGTAATATCATCATATATCTACCCCGAAGCTGTAACTGCCTCGATGGTGGGACTAGCCATCAATTACACTCTCCTCGTCCCCGTTTATCTGAACTGGGTGGTGAAGTTTCTCGCCGAAGTGGAAATGTTCATGAACTCTGTTGATCGAATAGATAGATATGCGGAATTGGAGATTGAGGATTATGAGGGAACCATCCCGCTATCTTCCCTTCCCCCCAATTGGCCAACAAGTGGGGAAGTCAAGTTCCAAGATGTATCAGTGCAATATGGGCCAGACAGGCCTCCCATTATCTCTGGACTCAATGTGACTGTTCCGTCACAACAAAAAGTTGGCGTTTGTGGGAGATCGGGGAGTGGCAAGTCTTCCCTGTTGATGGCCCTCTTTAAAATATCTGACGTGAAAAATGGACACATTCTAATTGATGGTGTGAATATACACGAAATCCCACTTTTAAAGTTGAGATCCAGCTTTGCCATCATTCCCCAGGAAAACATTCTGTTCAGTGGGACGTTACGGTTTAACCTTGATCCGGAGGGGAAAATGTCTGACCTTGACATTTGGACTGCTCTTGAGCTATGTCAAATCAAGGATGCTGTGAAGGAAATGCCTGGCCAACTAGGTAAACCATATATATAGCAGGAGAATCCCTCCTCCTCCGTTGCTTTCCACATTTCCCCTTTGAAGGTTAACCCACCGCCCACCACCCACCACCACCATCCAGATTTTACGCTGTTCTTATCCTTGAAACACTATTGAATTTCCTTTCCCCAGATGCAGACATAAAGTACGGAGGAGACTCGTTTAGTGCAGGGGAAAAGCAATTGCTTGCATTAGCCCGAGCGATCCTTCACAAATCCAAAGTGGTGATAATGGATGAGGCGACAAGTTCCGTGGATCTGGGCACCGAGAGGACATTACTTCAAGTGGTTAAAGATGTCTTTAAAGATTCCACTGTGCTCACTGTCGCTGTAAGTTTATACCCCACACTTCCACTTTTCCCCGCTCGTGTTGTGCATGCGGAGAAAAGGAATCTCGAATCTCCATGCAAAATACAATGCTACACTACATTTTTACTCTCCTTTTTTTCTTTCTTTGCACAGCACCGCCTTGACACCATCATCGACGGGGACAGAGTTCTCGTTCTGGAGGACGGGAGACTAGTCGAGGATGGGAATCCCTCTGCCCTCATCAAGAAGCCAATGAGCCATTTCGCAACCATGGTGAGAAACGCTGGAGAACAGAATCGACGAAATATTTAAAAACTTGAGTGAAAAAAATGTCTAGTTTATAAGCATTACACCTAACTAAGTATTGTTTTAATCCACAAAATAACTGGTATTTTCCTCGTATGTATTTACCTTTAAAAAATCCGTTTTTGTGCTTGCAAGTGAGTAAAAAGAGTAATGGGAACACGAATTTTGTTTTTATATCCAAAAAATCGATAACATGCATGGGTTTATTACGGGCTATATAACATTATATCATTTTATTATTCTAAAAAATCAAAACAATGTTGGCATGCAATCAACTGCATATTATCCACATAACTGCATTATATTTTGGCTGGAGGTTATATGATGAGGACGATGATGGCATGTCGAATTTTTCACCTCTCAATCCCATCTCGTCTGGCCCATCAGCCTCCATCATCATGACTCATAAACGGAAAACTCACACAAATTCTTTCATCATATATTTTTCCTCAACCAACATTCTTCCAGACTAATCCTCCTAACAAGTATGCAATAAATAAGCATAAAAACAGTTTGCCTGGTTTGCCATGGCTATGTTGTATCAACAATCGGTGGCTCGTCTGCTCCCAGCGGCACACGCCACAACAATCCTTCCTCGCCTCTTGTAAACTAATTGTGTTTTACAAAATGTAAAGCCGTCCGCCCAAGTCAACTCTGGAGAGGATCGTGGTGATGTCGTCCTTGCTTGCTGCTCCTATAGAAACAAATCACACAAGTTTATCCTCTCTTCTGGGACAAACGCGACGACAACGAGGACGACTTACGAGTAGACCTTTGTTTACACAAACTCTGAGAGGCGTATTTAGTTTTGGTTGCTGTGTTGTGATGTATGTCGAAGCCAATAAGCGCCACACAGCAGCAGTCGCCGCGGAGGAGAACACATTATAACACGAACGACATGCATGTCCCCTGTTAACAACTTGTAACCCTATACCCTTTTTGCCCAGAAGACCCACCACCACCGCTGCCGCCACCACAAAACTCGATCCGAGTGACAGACAATCAGTAAAACTAATTGACATGTTCTCAAATAAGTCAAGTGGTTGGGAGACATGCATTTTGAGACACATGTGGTCCCACGTGTCGTCGAGCCCCAACAACCCATTGGAGCGCAGAGCTGGACGACGACGTATTATTGTTATGTACACACACACACAAACAAAACCGTGATGTTTTTTAACCGATTAGCCCCAACTAGGCGCTCTGACAGATAGCCAAACACTGACTGCCAAGCGGAGAGACCTATCAAATCAATCACCAACTTTTTCCCTGTTTATCCGTATCAATCAACTTTTTTCATGTTTGTGTGAGCGTGAGCCATCATAATATGTAGTTTTCCATATCAAAGGAAAAATCAGATTGAGATATCATGCCATACATATACGACTACTACTTTCTACTACTCATACTCGCCGTCCTGATATTTCTGTTTTTGCATATTGAAAGGTCCATTTAAATACTAAGCTGGGGCTGATGAGTCTCAAAAATTGTTTTTCGTCGTCGTGGCAAGTGTTGATTTACGACCGGTCTTAACTCATTAGACCGTCCAGGAGGAATTTTTTTTCCCAGCCAAGGCGAATATAAACATCCTTTAAGATTTTTTTTATTGGGGTGATAATATACTCGTCACATGCCGACTTTACGACTTGTTTCCTTCTCAATGAAGCCCATTAAAAGATGATCTTTTTACCTATGACTGGGATTAGATCGTTATCGAGGATATTATATTAGAATGGAATTTTGTGAGTTGAACGAGCAGAGAGAGAGAGAGAGAGCTCCTCTCTTGCTCCCCATCACCACCACCATCACCACCACTCACCAGCTTTTTTTACTACCAGTTTTGTCCTCTCGGTTCGATAATTTATTGCTGGGTTTAGCCGCTCAATGAGCCTTTTATGCATATTTATGTGGAGTCTAATTTAGCTGACAAATTGCCCTCGAACTTGCTCCTTCACTTTAAAAACCGTTTTACTAATACCTAGATACACTTACTTATATACTATTTTACTCCTCCGGACCTCTTACAAGTACTCTTATAGCCCGGCTCTCTCACTCACTCCACACACTCTGGAGTCAGGATGAGGATGCTCACACTCGTGTGAATTCCCTAATGATGAATGTGCCTCGCTCCACGTCAAATTTGGATGGAATTAGAATACCAAATTATCAAAATGGGAATTATCCCCTGCTTGCTCACTCACTCACCCTCTCTCTCTCCTCATCCATTCATGTACCAGATATATAAATCTCGTAAATTAATATATAGGTAAATAGGGAAGCACATGTCGGATGTTAGCTTGACGGATAATATAATATGGAGAAAAAAAGTGCGTGTTCCCTTCTTTTTCCCAGTTGGTGCAGTCCGTGCAGTAGTAATAGTAGTAGTAGTAGTGGCTCTCTGCCACAAAAAAAAATCCTCTCCTTCCCAGAAAATGCCCCGTTTTACTCACATTTTAGTTACCTTTCATGCCAAACAAAGCCCACCCCACCTTGTCCTTTTGTGCATTTCACCCTTCCCCTGTAAAATCCTTTGTTCGCGTTGCAATTGCAATCCAAAACCTTTTTGTCCAATAAACACAATAGCCGAGCGAGAATCATCAAAAAGAAAAGCTTTTTTGCTGGTTCTCCATTCTGCTCTTCTTTACAATTATGGTTATCCTGGTTTTTTGGATGGAAGAAACCTCCTCGATCTGTTCTCCAAGTGAAGCAGCAGCAGCAACAGCAGCAGCGTTACATTCAAGTGTGTATATATTGCAAGAAGGCAAGGGAAACAACGTGCTTCTCCTTTTTTCCTTATGTTCTCCCAACAGCTGCAACAACAACCTTGTCTCACTCAAGTCGGCGGAATCCCAGAGAGTGAACTTCATATAATATAAAATGCCTTCAAAACACTCTACAACTTTTTTTCTCCTTTTTTGTTCTTCTTCTTCGTCTTCTTCTTCTTCTTCTTTTTATTCTACTACTCCTCGTGTGTGTTAACATTGAACCACAGCTGAAAACCATGGCTGGGTTGGGAAGAATAAGAAGCGAACAAGGCAACTTGATATTTATTTCATGCTGCATTCGACGAACATGTAACAACGAAAAGCCAAGAAGAAGGAGCTTTCCTTATTCCATTCAAATGGAACGCAAAAAAAAACTGTGAAGACTTGTTCCTCCTTCACATAATAATATCACATACATTATATTATTCTTATGCAACTATTCCACGTTCTAAGCGGCGCGGTGGTGGTGCAGAGAGAGACGACGGAGGAGCTAGAGCTAGAGCTCCCTTGTAAAAACAATACCTACGCACGTTCCATGTTCCATCCAGTTGATCAGACCTTCTCCAGGCAGCGCAGCGTTTTTTTATTGTCATCTCGACTAGGTACGTACGTACGTACGTACGTAAGTAAGTACGTAGTTGTGTGGGGCTCGACTTGGAATGGAATATCACTTATTATGCATGCACGCAAGAAAGAGAGAAAAAAACTGTGTAAGATTCCTGTTTCCGTGTGTCTTCTCGAAGTTCTGTCTTTTTTTTTGCTTTCCTCTTGTCTTGCCTTCTGGACTTGTCTGTCATGCATGTGGTCTTTTACTTGTACCATTTTTTTCTCTCTCTCTCTCTTTTATTCTACCACAATCTCTCTATGAATTAAATTCTAGTGTTTGGCCCTTTTCGGGCCAACAACATGCAGAGGAGTATATAGTATGGATGGATGGAGTGGAGTGGAGGCTGAAGAGCGAGTGTATCGATGAATTTCATGATGTGTGTGTGCATGTTTCATGGTTGCTCACATTTTATTGGGAAAAACCTGTATATATATATGTAACTCTTTCCCCATGATGATGATAATGTGCATTTACGAAGAAAAAAACGGCTTGTCTTCGTCTTCTTCCCTGCTCTTCGTCTTGATGAAATGGCAGAAAGGAAAAAACCGTAAAGACTCAAGACTCTCTCGCTTTTTTTCCAAAAAAATACACGACAGACTTTTTATGCACATCCTTCTTTTTTTCTGCTGTTTTCTACGACGGAAAGTTGTGGAGGTATGCGTTAGTTTCAAGTAGAGTATTAGTAGTGGTAGTAGTAGCGTTGGATGGAGGAGTTGGAGTCGTCCATGTACCTCATTCCTCCTTGGCATTTCTTGAGTTGAACATTCATAAAAAAAGAGAGGGACGACGAGGATCTATATAGGTAAATACTCGTTGCCTTGCTTTTTTCGCTGGCCATCATCATCATCATCATCAGAGGTAGAGCTAGAGCCCGAGCTACAAGAACACTATGAGCGTGTGTATACCTACTTTAGTTTTAGAGGATTCTAGAGATATGGAGGAAAGACATTGCCACATGTAAAAAAAAAGTTGGGTTGCGGCAATTTTTGCCAGTGTCGCTGGATCGACATAAAATATCCTGCTGCCGAAGAGCCTTTCTTTCTTTTCCCAGCAAAAAAAGAAAGAAACTTTGGACAATATTGAAGAATTTTGAGGAGAGATGGGGAAGCCCGTGTATATATATATATATAAAAGATGGAGCGTGGTAAATACTATTATCTGGGCTGGACTGACTCGGCTCTTTCACAGGCTCTCTCTCCCTCTCTCTTTTCTGCTATTCTCCATGAAAATCGCTATGTTTCTAAGTAGGTGGTGCGCCTACTTTTCCTATATGAATGCTAAACGAGGAAGGTTTTCCCCCTTGCTTGTACAGAATAGTTTTCACACAGGCTTCTTTCTTCCCCGTTGCTCCAGCTCTTTCCATCGAGTAAAAATCACTGTTTTCGAGTGTTGGCAACGCAAAAACGGAAACATATGGAGGTGGAAGAAAATGTATGTATCTAGAGGAGAAGGAGAAGAAGACGAAGAGAAAAAATACCAGGAAAAAAATATTGTATGCAATCTAACCCTCTGTGGAAGAAGAAGAAGGAGGAGAACCTACTTATTATTTCGTTTCTCCTCAGAGCAGAAGAGCCAGAAGAGAGCATACTTTATAAATGATATCGCCACTCGCTCTCCTTCGCTCGCTCGCTCTATATCCATGCATCTCCACCACTTTTTTCGGGCTAATACACGCGGAATAAGATATAGACGGACGGAGCGCGGAGGAACGAAAAAACGGTGAATTGAGAAAAGAGCGAGTGAGTGACGGGGAAAAAAGGAAGAAAGAAAAGAGCGAAAAAAATATATAAGATAGTCATTTTTTTTTCTACATGCGTTCATTTTTCCACACCAAAATATGTTCCTTGGGCATGTATCCTTGCTCATTGCATTGAGAGGCAAAACGTGGGCAAAAGGGACCTTGTGTCTTTTTTTGCCTCAGCTCGCTCTTCTCTCGTCATTTATTCCAATATAAATGTCTCCCTGTGCCTGCCTGTATATACTTCTTACCTCCATGAAATCAAATGAGAGCAGCAGCGACTGACTCCCTTTCAGAGAGTTGTTTTTTTTCTCTCTATCGAGTATTCCTCGAGCTGATAGTGAGCTGAAGCTCTGGAAGCAGAAGAAGACGAAGGAAGAAAAAAAAATTAAATGAGAGTGGAAAAAGAGAGGAGCGACTGTTGTGAAGTGAGTAAGTGAGCGAGCGAATGAAGACTGAAGACAAGCTACTGGATTTTGTTTAGTTGTTCTAAAGCTTGATTGTGTTCCGTGTCCGCCGATGTGTACACGTCCATGGTGGAATAAGCCAAAGCAAAGCTCTCGGAGGATATTAAGGAGAGCTGATATCGTGCCATCCATGCCATGGTGATACATACTCTCTGGCGCATTTTACTCGCAATGGATTGCAACAAGATTCATGTCCATGTGTATACATGTATTCCGCCGACTCCACTGGTCCCTCTAATACAATCTTGTTCCATGAGTTGTGTGTGATAGGCAGGGAAAAAACATTAGGCCCAAAAACCCTCTCGCTCTCTCTCTCTCTGAAACTGAATGCATATTATGGTAGAGTAGAGGAGCAAAGGCTCGACTAGTTTTCCCTTGTTCTCTATATAACGCCGCTGCTGTGAGAAAAACCATGAGGAGTTTGTGAATATATATATAAATATATAGATATATCTAAGTATATTCCCAAAAGTGCTGGCTAAACATTTCGGGGTACATATATCTGGCTGGGAATAGTATGTACATGTACAACACAAAGGTTGGAGGAGGAAAAAAATCATATGCAATGGGTGGATGGAATCCAATGGGATGCAATGTGATGCAATGCAAAACACCCAGAAAAAAGGTAAGGTATATAGCGTGCAACTTTTAAAGGAAAAAGCAAATTGCATGGATGTAGCCAGCCAGCCTTTATTCATCCTGTCTATGACATGTACTTCTCTCTCTAAAAACCTAGAGTGTATCCCTTGAGTTCATATATTTTCTACAGTGCAAGTGCTCAAGAGAGTGAGAGAGTGTGTGTCTGCCTCGGTTTTTTTTTCTCTGGGTTTATATATTTCCCGTAAGTGTATTACCAACGAATTACAAGTATTCCGCTTGCTCAGCTCTCTCTCTCTCTCTCTCTCTCTCTCGCTCGCTCGCTCTCACTCAGGCTGTACTCAAAACTCTTCTATGGACAACTATTTCTCCAAAAAAAAACTGGCTATATATTAGATATATAAATGTATATGTATATATATGCATGCGGATACCTATACAAAAAGGATATCGGAGAGAAGAGGAGATGGAAGTTTCAGCGTTTATTTTTTTGGCTGGGAACACCAAGAGAACATGTCTTAGCTCCACTTCACTTTCCTTGTTTGTCTCCTTGTGTGCATGGAGAATACGAATGGTTGGAGCTCCATAAAAGATAAGCACAAAAGGTGCATGAAGTTTTTGGTAGGGAAAATTTTGTACGTTACAGTAATACACCTTCTTGCTTGCTTGCCGTATAAAAAACATGGGGATATGAAAGCAAGTGTATATAGAAAACTCGTCTCTGTAGCCAGACACACTGGCTAAGAATATATGCACATATATACTCTATACTAATGTTATATATATCTTGTTCTCCAAAGTAGAAATGTATGTAGTGGACCCACTGCTCGGCTCCTCACATCACATAGGTATAGGGAGAGAGACATTTTTTTCTGTACCAGGGCAACAGCATAATGTAATATTGCATGGAACTCTTCTTCATTGAGGAACGTATAAAAAAGACCAAAGAAGACCAATTGGATATTTGGATGGATGGGTTCTCATAAAAAGGAAGGTAGTCCTCTGTAGTCCACACAGGACGGGAAAGAAGTAGAAGAAGACGAAGAAGAAGAGAAGAAAAAAACAGGCTGGAAGGTTTCACAGTCTCACTCAGAGTTGAGCTGTGAGTGAAGTCGTGGAATACTACTACATAGAGCTTTAAAAAAGTTTGCCAGGTTGCAAAGTCAGAATGTGCATGAGCAGGGGCTCCCCTCTAAGAGATGATAATATAGTAGAGTGACTGGGCAAAGGACGTATATTACTCGGACGGTTTTCCAGAGAGGAGCAGGAGCATTTTCCACATTGCAAGAAGTGCTCTCTCTCTCTCTCTCTCTTTCTCTCTCGCTCTCCATCACAAGGGAAAAAGTCAGCCTTGCTGAAAATTTAGTAGTAAGTGCAAAGCCCTGGCCAGGAAAAGAAGTGGGAAGGGACACGACGACGACGACGACGGGAAAAAGGGTTCCGTAATAAAAACCGTATTTTTTTCCATGAAGTTTACCCAAAGCGATCGCAATTTTTCACTTTTTTTTGTCATCCGATCATCATCATCATCCTTTAGTCCCAAGAGGATAGGGATTTTAAATCCTAGTTTAAATAGAGATATATAATCAGATTTGCATATTTACTTTGGAGGTTTCCATCGGCGGCCTCGGCGCGCCGGCCACCGACCGAGAGTAATAAAGGTTGCACGATATATATATTTGGTTGGTGACCACATTTTGCTGGCATATTTAACCACGCGCTAAAGACAAAAAAATGATTGCTCTCACTCTGCTCTTTTGTTTTTCCTTCTTGTCTTGTAAAGAAGTAGAATCTCCTCATTTGTGGCTCATCCTCACCTCATTAAATGCCCATGTAACAATTCCCCCCCCCGTTGTACCTACCTGGGTGTTTTGTGTCCGGTGGAAAAGTTTAACCTCCTCCATTCCATTCCCATCATCATCATCATCCACTTTTGCATATATTGAATTTCAACACTCTATTTCCTGTTTATGTCCGTCATCCCCTGATTACATCCTTTTTGCGAAATCCATATCCCCCCTCACTCACTCACGTCCACCGCGCACCACCACCTCCAATCCCCATCAAAACAAACAAATGGAAAATTCCTCCAAATAGGAAGGAGAGGAGAAAAACAATTCGTAGGAATTCTCTCTCCTGCAAACATCATCAACATCATCATCACATTTCTTCCCTGCCCTCCACTTTCCCATCCACACATTTCCATCTCTCAAGATTATTATCATTCTCCCTGTCAATTGTTTCTTTATTTTTTCCCCAAAAAACATCTCTCTTCCCTCATCCCACAAAAGTTAGGGAAACCTCGTGTGAGCAAAAAACCCCAGAAAGACAGAAGAAAAAAAACGGATATATATTTATATGTATATATATATATACGTATATCTCATTTTTTTCCTCTTTTTCATATCATACGTCGGAAAGCAAAAAAGATTTGGTTAAGAATGTAAGCAAAAATGTTGGAGATGCTTTAGTTTTTCTCTTCTCTCCTCTAAAGCTGAGGTTCTCTCTGAGAAACTCAGAGACTCTGTCTGATGTATATAAAACCTCTTCTTCTTGTTCTTCTTCTCCATTCCTCTAGTTATCATCAACCTAAAACTCTCGCATTTCCAACGAAAAGGGAAAAAAAGAGCAGTGCTCCTCTGTTCACAGCCGAGAGCTGAAGGAAAAAGAGATTCTATATCTCTCGTCACTATTACGTACGTATATCCCCACTATCCACATCCACCACCACCACCACCACCACCACTACTTCTCCGTCTACTGCACATTTACAACACAATATATTATATAGAAGCCAGGCAGGCAGGCAGGCAGGCAGGCAGCGAGAAGTGGAGAGCCAGCCAGATAGAGAGAGAAGAGAGAAAAAAAATAAGTTCCTAGAGAGACGAGAGAAGACTTTTAGAGAGAGAGAGAAGATATATTTATATATATTATCCCGACTCTTTTTTCTATCTCCATCGTGGTGGTTGTATATATAGAGAGATATATATAATATGAGTGTTCTACATTGAAGAATGCAGTCAGTTGGTAGTAAGTAAGTGTAAGTGTGACTACATACATCCTCTCTTCTTCTCCTCTTCGTTTCGTTGGTATCATCATCATCATCGGAAAAAAAGAGCCAGAATAGGACTAGCAAAATGATGGTAAAGAGAAAAAATCAGCATCATCATCACCATCATCCCATCACTACTACTACTACTAGCTTTACTTGCTTACTACTTACCAACTTACTTACTTACTTACTTACCAGCACTATCATCACTGCTGTAGGCGTGTTATGTTCACTGTTGTGTTATGTGTGTACACATTAAAATTGCTTATATTGTGGATTTGTATTGACTGATTAGTGTGTCAAACATCATCATGATGATGATGATGATGTGAGAGAGTGTGTAAAAAGAAAAAAAACGACAGTCCAACATCAAAATCAAAATACAGAAGAAGAACTATCATCAGATCATCATCATGTTGTAACGTGGTAGTAATAATAACTACCACTCCATTTGTGAATTATTTTTTGGACATGTGGCCCGTGTGATATTACCATTATTATTATTATTATTATATATACATGTGTATATGTATATTTGCTGACTACTGAGAGTGGTGAGTGAGTTGCTACCTGGAGGTACGACGGACGGGCGACGACGGGATCGGGAAAAAGTTGACATGTCCTCTCTCTGGAGAATCAGAAGAACAACAAGAGTGTAAAAAAAAAACTAAAGAAGATTCTCAGAGAGTTGTTTTTACCTGACCACAAACAAGACTTGGCTGAAAACTAATAGTAGTAAAGAAAGTAAATCACAATAGTAAAAAGCAAGTGAATCCAAAGATTTGATTAGAGGTTAGCTGTGCAAGCAAACCCGATTAAAGACTGAGAAAGAGTAGAGGCAGAGGAAAAAGAGGATAATGGGACTGAAGATGATTTAATTTGTGGAGAGAAAAGTAAATTTTATTGGAATCTGCTCCAGGTAGGAAGGAGAGAGAGAGATACGGTTGATATTATTCTTAGATAAAAAATAGTGTCGCCCATAGTCATTTGCATGTTTGTGAGAGAGACCCTATGATGGAGAGAATGATTGGATAAAAGATGACGGAAGTAATTCAATAAGCTTCTCGGGAAATTTTGCCCGAAGGAGTAAGAACACAACTATATATAAGATTATATATATGTATATATATATATATATATATATAATCCTTTTGAACAGATTAAAATCTCTTCCGAGCTGCTCAGATTGTGAGGTGTCAAAGTTCATCTTGCTCTGGTTCTCTCTGTGTTTGTGTGTGTGTGAGCACCTTTTGGTTGATGACAGTGAAAAATATATATATTTTATATTTAAACAAGGTTACTACTATTTACCATTATCATCATCATCATGATGAGCTGATCTGAAGAAGCCTCTGAACATTTTTCCTCAAGTTGCAAGTGTTGCGAAATATTAAGCATTTTGCTATGCTTGAAAAAAAAGTGACGACAATCACGCAAATAAAACAGTTCCAGGCAGAGAGCGTCTCGCTTCGTGGGATAAAAATGTGGATGCTGCTGCTGCTCTGATTTGAATGTTATGAATGTTAATGTTCTTTTCTGAAATTATGCACATTTTTGAGAGAGAGGATGAGTCAAGAAGATATATATATAAGAAAAAAGCACTTTTTTTGCAGTCGCGGATTTTCTCTCGCTCATCCCAGTCCCTCGCGAATAATAATAACTCACAAACTCACTCTCGTTAAAACATTTTTGGATGGAGAATTGCCAATTGATTTAAAGGGGTGGACACACATGTAAAAAGTGTGATTCTTTGCAGAAAGTGGATCAGGGATTTAATGAACAAAATCAAAGGTGGGCTGATGAGATACACTTGCCTTGCGAGTGAAAATAATGTTGTGTAAATCACATTATTATTATTATTTATAGAGTTTGATTATGCGGCTCTGACTGATAGGCTTAATGCACAAGTGTGCAGTTTTTCCAATGAATGAGGAGGGGCGACAGTGAACACTGTGTACACACACAACTTATATAAAAGTTATCGTTATTATTACAAAGGGTGCTCCGTTCCCATCATTATCATCAGTGCAGCAGCACAGTCAGTCATCAGATCAGTGATAGAGTGAGTGAGTGAGTGAGTGAGAGGACGACGAAATTGGCGATAATGACGGATTAGATGCCACTTCTCCTATAATTCTATGCAAATACTGGAATATTATTATTCTGCTGAATTGAAAATGAGACTCGTGCAGAGTGACAGGTACTAAATAAAAAATAATAATAGGAATGTGGATCAAGTGCTAAATTTTATTATGTTGGTTGTGGTTTTCTTTTTAACTAACTCAGCGCTAATCTAAGCAAAGTGGCTTTGAACTAAAAAGCAAAAGAAAATTAAGAGAAATTAGTGCACAAAATCCCGGACCGGTTTTATTTTGTCCTCATTCATTATTATTATTACCCATCATTTTAGTCATTCGTCAATAAATCAAGCGGAGTGATTGATTTGTGAAACCTAACCTACCTGCCTGCGCACGAGTACACACATTTCCTCTCCTGTGCAAACAGACAGTGATAATTCTTTTTTGAAAAAATGGTTCATGGTTTTTATC
Organism: Dicranocentrus wangi; assembly: GCA_036850665.1. NCBI lineage: Eukaryota > Metazoa > Arthropoda > Collembola > Entomobryomorpha > Entomobryidae > Dicranocentrus > Dicranocentrus wangi. Next base: position 44,735 of record JAANSN010000240.1, read on the forward strand.
TGTGGAAATATTAGACACAGTTCCAGTGAGCAAAACGCCGGACGAATTGTACTTAAGTAATATGTGATAGCCGCCGAGTTATTTTGCAAAACAAATGATTGAGGAAACAAAGGGTTCACTAGCAGTGATTTGCTTCCTCCTTGGGAAAATCGGTAGGAAATGGGGCCATTTTGATGGATAGTATAATCTAATTGATTGGTAGTTTTTCCGCCTATTTGTCCCTGGCCCAGGGCATTTGACAAGCATACCCCTTCTTTACGTACTTTTTTAAACACAAAAACTTTTTAACCTTTAAAAATGCGGCGAACCTGACAGGAAAAAGGTCGATTTTCCCAGGTGGCAATGACAATTGAGTTTTTAACATCAAAAAATTGATTATTTCATCCATGTTTCAGGAAGGTTAAAAATAAGTGTGTGAGTCAAGTCAGTGCGGTAAAGCATGGGAACAATAAAATCCATTATAACAATTAGTCCAAACCAAATACATTATTTGTGACCAGTAAATCATGCCAAATTGCGGTAATAAAAAGAGTTAAACTACAAAACTACTACTTCCACACGCCGAGCGAGACCGAGCTATTTCAACATGTTTTCCAATAGGGAAACCAGTGGCGATGAGACTTTGATTTTGAGGAAGATTGTCAAAACATTCATCATCATGAGTTCAAAACGCACTGACCCAATAGACAACACTAGTTTACCACGTGTCGTCATTCCTAACTCGTAAGCTAAACGAAATAATAATAATAATCCCTCTCGACTAGGTGTTCAGTTCATTTCCAGTATGTTGTGTATAAAGTATTGATAAGGAATGCAAGTTCTCGAAAATGGAGAACGCGGAAATTCGTCGACGTAAAATTAAATTAGATCGACGGAAGGAGAAGGTGGAGAAAACGGAGAGAGCTCCTCCCAACGCTGATGGGGAGGGGGAGAGTCCTCCAGCGAAAAAGCGGAAAGTGAGGAAGCCCACTACCTCCGAGGATATCATCGATGGATTTGCCATTGTCTCCTTTAAAACATATGAAGACCTTACTGTAAGTTGTTTTTAACTGTTGCATATTTGTGCTTTTAATTATTAAAAAAAACAAGAAAGAAAAAACTGGTCATTCGTCCACTTTTTGAAAGGGTTATTCGCGTCGGAGTGGGGCAGGAAGGAGGTAATAGGTAATCTTAATAGTTTAAAAAAAAAGAAATGTGTAATAATGCGATAAATAACCGTGTTATCATTTATACTGAAACCGTTCCAACTTTGGATAACGCTGCTCCATATCGATATCGTTCTCAGGATTGCATAATCATTATAATATGCAATGTTGAAAGGCAGGAAACGTTAATGGTGGAAGTTATGACGGGATAATGTACAAACCGTTTTTTATCATATCTATCTCAATAATCTTTTGTGTGGAGGGCTGCACAAAAACAGAAAATGGTGCAACATTTTTAGTCGGTCTCCAGGAGTTGTTGGGTTGCTGGAGTGCAATGTACTTTCACGCGTGATGATTGTAAGAGATTAGGATAAGATAAATAGCATTGATGATGCTATCGTTTCATCTATCATTTTCCCCTTTGATTGATATCAACGACGTCATCATCCACTTCCCTCGAAATAATTTTGACTTCGCCGAAGTCTATTTTAGTAGTATATCTGTCAAAGCGGTGGTATTTTAGGAAGTGGATGAAAACACTTTGTGGAAAAGCAAGAATTCCACTAGACTAAATCCTCTTTCATCAGCTCCTTTGATCAAATTTTGAAGTTTTGTTTAGCTTGGAATTAGGAATCCCCTTATAAAGTAAATACATAATAAGTATATATATATGTGCTTTGCCTGTTTAGCTGCTGAAATTAGGCATAATTCATTTTCCATATATAAAAAGGAAGTCCGTAAAGAAAAAGGGGATGGAGGAAGCTACTAATTTCCTCTTTGGAATTGGGAGCATGCCATAAAAATCCTCTCCACTCGGGACTCCTATCTCTTTTTCTTTCAAGCCTGAATTAACCACGGATAATAAAACAGAGAGAAAAAAAATCAGGTAACGTATCGGAAGCCAATATGAAGCTTATTGTGCGGTGCGGTGCGTACATGACGCCACGGGGATTTTAGATTATAGGCATGACTAAACCAGCCGTAAATTCATAAATTGCATTTCATTTCATTTTGCTCCTGTTCTGTTTAGTTCTGAAACGGTCATGCAATTATTATTATTCCTCGTAGAGAGATAAAAATTCGGTAAACACAGAGAGAAAAAAAAACCACAATGGTTGCATCTTAAACATTCCAAGTGGAAAATACTTGATATATACCCACTTACTTATACTTGATATACATCCCTATCCCCCAACCAACCAAACAAACACATTTTTTTAATATGTTTATTACGGATGAACTTAAGAACCTCGTAAAAGCCAAGCTTTTGCGGATTATGAATGAAAATTGCGTCATATAGTATATATAGTACATAGTCCACATATAGTACACCACCACCACCGCCACCGCGATTAGTTTATCTGGTTACGAGTGAACTCGATGTTCAAATATATGTTTTATATGAATAGTGCGGTTGTTAACTTTTGTCAAACACGACTAACTACAACAGCACGTTTTATGAGTGACAAGTGACTTCTCTCGTCAATGAGTGTGCAATGCAATCCCTCTCCTCTCCTCCCGTAGAGGCAAGGCTAAAACACTAATAATCTTATCTTGTTATCCTTTAGCGAAAAGGATTTATTCATATTTACTATTTACATGACACAGATTCCCCAGTTTTCCTCATTGTGGATGAATGATGTGTCAAGAGCTTGATGTACCTCGTCATATACCACCCATCATCATCCATCCTATTCTATATATTACATATTAAATCCATCTTGGGAAAATATTTTGATTGGAAGTACAGACATCCGTGTAAACACTTTTTTTTCAGCTGGATTGCAAACACAGCAGAGGGAATATTCTGCTTCCAAAATCCAAACGTTGTTGGTCGTATTATTATTTTATTTTTCTTCGCTGAAAGGTACCTCGAATCGAAGCATATTCCATGCTGATATTATTGCTGTGCATATATAGTGATTGAGTGAGAGCAAAGAAACAAAAAGAAGAAACACCATGTTTCCATTCTACTCGTAACTTTTTGGACGGACAAATCTAGAGAGAGAAAAAAATGAAAAGTTTATTGTAGCGAACGAAGAAGAGCAGGATTAGTATGCAGATTGCGCAAGATCTCTGGTTGAAAATACGACACTAAGTATACATTTGGTTTTGCAAGAAAATCAATATCTCCTTCTCGGATCAAGCGAGGTTAAGTAGATTTCTGGGAATCCATGTTTTGTTTTCCTTGCACCCAAATCCACTCTTACGAAACCTGATCTCTCAGAGATATTCCATTTCAAAGAGAAACAATTTCAAGACTTGAATGTCATTTTGCATGCGCTTTTTCAGTGGTGATGATGATGATATGATGATGCTCGCAGAGAGAAGAAGAGGATATTTGAATGCTTCGTGGTGGTGAAAGGTTGAAAACTCGCTGAAGTTAATATGCATACCATTCGCAACTGGCGATGTGAAGTAAGAGGCCACTGAATTCAAAAAATACTTTTTTTTCTTCTCTTCTTGTTATTTCCTGTTGCACTTCCAAACTATATGTATCAAGATTGAATTGAAAATCGAGGTCATACATGAAAGAAAAATATAAGTATATTTCCTTGCATCGTTTTTCCACATGAAATCGGCTTATGTGGGGAGATGCTCTTTGGTCTCGGCTTAAAATACAAAAAAAATGGAGTGCTTTGATGATATTGTGTAGCATTTCAAAAAGATGAAGAAAAAATGTAGTATTTCATTTTATTATTACTATTCCCTTTTAAACTCTCCAAAGACGCCCTTTTCCACCTTAATTATACACATCCTCCTCCTGAGCACTAAAAATTAAATTAGTGTGAAGGGGCTTCATGCTTAAAGAGAACTTAATTTATAATTAGTTTAGTGTAGGGAGAGAACCATGCGGGTTTCCTTCTCATCAGGAGGAGATGCATTCCGTTTCGTTCCTTGCTTGTACGGTTTTGTTTCTCACGAATTAAAGGAAATTAGTAGTGTGGTTTAGCTCTTTGCTCCTCCACGTTTTCACACATCTCTCAAACCCACATTATGTTCCAATAAAACAACTACTGGAAATGTGTGTATATATATAGTAATGTGCCAAGAAGACTGGCCTACAAAGTTGTTGGCTGCATTGCATTCCTACTACTCACTGTCCTATACACTGCCTAAATATATTTAATGGCACTACAAAACATGCCTCCTCCCTCCAACCAAAGTAAGTTTTTTTATATCTGCGAATAGAAACAGACAGAAAAAAAGTTTTTTCTTCTTCTTCACTCTCTCTGTCTCTCTCTCTCCTCCGATACTTTTCTGCTATTCTTCTTTCCTCTCGGAACATAATGGATTTGACAGTGTATCACCTTTAATCTACTACAAACGGCGAGTAACCCCTCAAGTTTTTTCTCTTAAATTGGCAGGAGTCAGAGTAGAAAAAGGAATTCCGTGCGTTTAAAACAACCACACATTTGCCATGCCATATGGATTACGTGGAAGGCAATTAACTTTTTCTTTTTTCGAAGGAGAGCTCCTCTCGCTCGCACGCAAAGCGAATGAGGAAAAACTGCATGAAATTTCCGTTGACTTGGTCTCTGCTACTGCTCCTGCTCGTCGTGTGGGTAAAAAACGGAGAATTATGTTATCTCTGTGACTAGAAAAACAGAGGAGTAGTAGTCCAACCAAAAAGCAAAACTACTTTTTTAGCCACATGAACTTATTGCGGCTAACTCCTCTGCTCCTACAGACACAGGTGCTCTATAAGACGGCACAGTGTATATAAGCTTGTTAGTGGTGGTGGTAACCCATGGTTTGGCTACAACAACAACAAGAACAAGAACGCTGGTCTTGTCTCTAAAAACGACAGAGAGCAAAAAGGGATGATCTTTGTTAAAAGAGTCCGACGAGGATACTACGAGTGCGGGATAAACGCAGGGAAAAAGTGGTGTCATGAAATGGTGGAATTAACTTGATTGAAATTTCCTGTGTTTGGTTAATCCCAAATTTGTTAGCAAATCAACACTTTGGGAGCCAAAAGGTGATTACAATGGTCGCCAAACAGGAGGAGGGATGGTTTCTCAGGGGAAAGGGGAAATTTGTCCTAAATAGGCGGACGGACTGCTACCGTTCCGGTGGTATGGTGGTGCGGTGGTGGAAACGAGGGCAACCTGCTGTGCTGATTTATAATATTATTTTATTCTTTTTTAGACATTATACATATTCATTGCAAGGATAAAAGTCAGGTTTTGCCAGGAATTTGGTTTCTTCGTGTGTGCTGTGGAGGATGTGTGGACCCAGGACGTTGGCAAAAAAAAATTGGTTTTGTGTCATCTCTCCAGCTCCACTTCCGCCCTAGAGAAAACCCATTTTGATTTTGCATTTAGGCTAATTAATTCAATTTTGATGTCTTCCTCCAGCTCATCGTCTACGTGGAATATATGTAGGAACAGAGATTGGAGGGAAATGTACCGGTTATTTGATTACAATCTAATAACCCTTTCATTTGTCAATATATGTAAAGCCTGGCTGACTTCCACTTCCATATATATTATATCTCCTCCGCCGAAGCGGCACACTGTCGCATTAGTGACCATCGCCGGAAATGATTTTAACGGCAGCTGGAACACTTTATTATTGTAAGGGGCAAATGTAATTTCAATTGTAATTCGGTAAACTTGACTTCCTGCCTGCCACGACGAGTCGCCCGGGAATAAAGTTATGCAAATTGGATAAAAAAGAATGAGCTCTGGCTCCAACCAATTTTTCCCTCTTCAACGACTTCACCGTAGAGTTTCCTCTCCTTGAAAAGACCTTCGTACTAAAATTAGACTGCTGAGTAGGCCCCGTAATGAATTTTGACTGGAATGGAGGGCAATCTCTCTTCATGAAATGGAAAAAAGTAATTTATTTATTTTCCCCACTTTTTTTGTCATTTGTGATATTTGATTAATAACGCTAGAAGACGACGGAACTTGGTTAACTTGGAAACTATGATTGTTGTGTATTTACATGTCAATTGAGACACTTGAAACTTTACAAATTAGTGGGGAACTGGAATTCATTCGAAGGCAACACTATAAATTAACCAACTTCCCGACTCCCGCCCGGCATATATATTTACTCGTCGTTGCACTTTGGAACTTTGGAAATTGAGGAGTAGGATAGCGAATTTTATGATTACAGGAGAGTAGTGAAGAAAGGGGAAACTCGCTAACGATAAGTTGTAACTGATGCATTCCTGATCAATGACAAACCTCATAGTTAAACCACAATATTAACTAGTTCGTCCTGCTTGTTGATGCGGAAACTGGGATGGATGCAAACAAGAATCTGATGACGATAATTAAAGATTAGTTAGGCGAAGGAGAGGGCTTATTATTATTACTGTGCACAAAAACTGAGGGGCTGGATATGAAGCCCAAAGCCCACTCATTCCTGAATTCGTATTTAAAACCCTTGTCCTCCTCAAAAATCCCCGTTAGGTGTGTCCTGAGCCCCACTCAGTCAGTTCGTAGGTGGTTGGTTCTCCCCGTCGAGAAATGGAGTCTAAAATCTGATTTAGAGAGAGTACTTAAATTTTTTTGTTCGCAACCCGACAAATTTGATTTTAAACAATTTCATCATTCCATCTTCAACACTACGCTACACAAATTTGCTGCTGTGTGTGTGTATGTAAAGTGATAGGAAAAGAAGGAGAGTTTTGTTAAACACTTTTGCATTGCCACTTGGCAGCCCCTTGTTCCGATTCAGGAGATGGTATAATTATACATTTAAAAAAATTACCATTAAAATTTTATTACTTTTTAATTATTACAACCCATCCATCCCAAAACGACTTTTTTATTAGTTTCTAATTATCACTTTTAATTCCAACCCTCATCTACACACAAATTGCACAAAGCGACAAGAAAGAAAAATACTCTGCCTTCAAGACTATAGATAGGGCTGATCATTTATTAGCAGTTTAGCACTCTCCTCCGAAATAGTAGAAAACTCTGCATTATTATTCTATCTCACACAAGTGTCGTAAATCTTCTTTTGCACCTTGTGTGTTGTAATGAGTGAGCAATAAAAGTAGGTGTCATAGGGAAGAAATGGAACTTACAACAAAACAAGCATTTGTTTTTTTTCAAACCCATAATAAAAAATACCTTTTACATTAACGTGCCCGATAGGAAAAACATCGTGTACACATAATATGCTCTTCTGGCTGAGAAAACAATTTAAAGAAAGAAATAATATAATTACGACATTTTAGTTTTCTTTCCTCCTCGTTGTGACTTGATTAGTTTATTAACCACACAGCCAGTCACCAATACAGCCTCATCATCATCATCAACCATACTATAACACCACCACGAACGACCGAACGACCACGACGACGGAAGAGCAGACAAAAACATAAAACACGAGACAAGGAGTCGAGTGACTCATGTTGCATCCACATTTTTATTTTTCTATATATTACAAACGTTAAACGTGTCATTTAGCTTTTGGAGTTTATTTTACAAGTTTAAACAGTGACGAGAGAGAGAGAGAGAGAGAGAATGTGAGTGAGAGATGAGTATCACGTATCACATATATTAATGTTTGAGAACCAGAACTTCTAAAAACAACACACGGCATTGTTTTATTATTATTTTTTTCGATGTGATACAAAAAGGCATATAGTAAGAATCGGTTTATGACAAATGATATCTCTAAAACAAATGGCGTTGACTGTTATTGCTCCATTGACTAGTATATTATTACATACCAATTGCTCGATCCACACTCTTCTCTCCCTCCGATATTCAATCATCCACCTATTCAGTTTTTCTTCTCTCTCTCTCTCTCCTCTCTCTCTCCTTCTTTCGCTCTTTAGTTTCTTTCCACTCACCTTTGTGGGTTGGTGTTGGAGGTTTGGAACACTCTAAAAACGTCAAAATAAAAAAAATACTACGTATATATATACACAGGAAAGACGCGTACATAGCAACCTCTCTCTCTCTCTCTTTTGTATTTCTCAAGTTTTCCACTCGGTTTCCTTCCAGCATAAATTCTGATATATTTTTTCCCGAGTATTACCATAATTATCAGTATCATTGATCTCTGTTAGTGTTCTTGGTTGTCGATCGACAAAATAATATTATGTGGACGTCTCTTGTGCTGCTGCTGCTGCTGCTTGGGAAAATGTGCAAGAAAAAAACAATTCCAATGGGCGGATAGTTCACTCCTACTTGTTGTTTCAGACTGGGAGAGCATCCCATTCTACAAATAATTTAGTTGTGAAGTTGCTCTTTCCCAATTCTGACTGACTTTTTGGTGCAAAAAAGAGAGATAGAGAAACCAGCAAAGGGGAAAACACTTGTGACTGTTGTGGTGGTTTATATATAAGTGTAAACTAGTTATAATAAAAATAATAGTCAGCAGTAGTAGGAGCAGCAGCATTCTTTGACAAGCTCTCTTTCTCTCTCTCCACCTTTTCCCTCAATGAGTACACATTGAATGGAGTTATTTGGGGGAAAATAGCAGTCAAAAAATGAAACTGGATTTTTGGAAATCGGCACATAGGCGGAACGGGAGAGGAGCTGGGCTCTCCCGTCATCATCATCAGCATCATCGCCTTCCAGCAGCAGCCCCACATGTAAGTTAAATTCACCAGCCAGGTAACAGTAATCAAATGAATTCCTGACTGAAGCTTGTTTGCTTGGGTGTAATCCACCGTAAATACAGAGAATTCATAAAGGCCAGCAGGGTTTTGAACGAGGTATACATATATGTATATAGCCCCCGTCCACAATTTTAATCTCAGTGTCACCAAGTGTCATTCAGGATATTTTTCTCGGCATTTTTCCTCCATGACAAAAAAAATCTGTTCATGGTGGTGGTGGTGGTATGGTGGTGTTGCTCCGGTTTTAAAAAAAGAGCTAGAGTTTTTTTTTTTTTGGAGAAAGGGGGCTGAGAGTGTGAATACATCATCAGGGATCTGCTTTCACAATTCATGACATGGGAGAGAAGTGAAAAACACGTATTGCTGAAAGTGTTTGATTTGTTATTCTCTGTGGAGGCATTAAAGAGCTACTACAGCACAAACATGTAGACTTTTTGACAAGTTGCTTGTGAAACACGGATGGAATGCTTGAGGCAAAAGCTTTAGCTCCATTTCCTTCCTTCCGTCGCTCGCCCATTTTCCTCGGAGCCACACACCACGACACACACACACACACACAAGCAATATGGCCATAGCTTCATATCGCTCTCTATAAGATTATAAAAAAAAATGTGGAGGTAGGGCTCGACACTGGCTGGCTCTCTCTGTAGTGCATTGTGTGTGTGTGTACATGTTTAGCTTTTTTCCATATGAAAACCCTCCACCACCACCAACCACTACCGCCACCGCCACTCCACTTCACATACACTGCATTATCACTTGTGCATGACATGACGGCAAAGGGAAAATGAAAAAAAAGAGAGAAGAGAATTGGAATAGGAGCACGAGGCACGAGTGAGCATATATGCATGCGTACTCTTATTCTGAGGGCGAAACCAATGCACAAGAACGATACGATGCATGCAATCAATTCCTCGTCTCTCTTGTGCCACTCACTCGCAAACTTACCTTTCTTTCACAGAGAACTACCGAGAAAGAAAAAAATATAACCTGGGAGGGGAACCAAAAGCACGACACAAAGGACACATGTAAAATGTACACTTTAAATACTTGTTAGAGCGAAAATGTGTCTCCTGGAGGGTTATTTTTTTTGCAAACTACGTCCTTTTTATGTCGTTCGTTGTTCCCACTTCCCTTTGTTTCGAATCCGAATAATGTGTGTTTCCCCATAAAAGCACCATGGCCGTCATCCTGGCAAAATCCAAAATGGCGAAGATGGTGGTGGTAGGTGGTAGGGAAGGGAGGTGGTAGGTATTTTTATAAAGAGCATCTTGTCCGATGTATATAATTTGGTGAATTTACAATTACCTTAATTTTTTAGAAGGACATACTATTGGGGCATATTGTAGAAAATCGAGTGAGAGATTATTTAGTTTGTTAGAAAATGCATATAGAACAATTAGTGTAAATCAATTTATAATAATTTCACCAATATAATTTTGAGTTCGACTGAAGTGACTCTCTCCCCCGCCTTGTCACCCGAGTACCGTAGCCCACGCAACGCAACCTCGCCCGTTTTCCTCCTTTTTGGAGGATTTTCTCTAGTTGTTTAAGCAAGTGATAAACCAGAGGAGGAGGAGGATGAATGAGCCACGCGAAAAACATGTACCACCACCATACCACCTCCAGCATAGAAAGCACGCAAGTGACTACAGACAAACACACAGGAGAGATGATAAAGATTCATATATGAAATGTTAGAGCAGTCAGTCTCTAGCTAGTCTAACCGTCTAGGTACATTACCCGAAAGGAAGAGGGAAGAGGGAGAATGAAGTCAGGGAAACCACTACTACCACCACAACACCAACCAAACCACCAGCCTTGTCCAAAAAGAAGAAAAACACTTAAGTGATTTGTTTGGGATTCGTTAGATGTGTGCACAAGTACGCAGTACGGGGACGCGAAAAGGGAAAGAGAGACGTGTTTTATTATTTTATTTTTTTGTCCTCTTGCAAAACCTACTTTTTAGTGGTGGTAGGGTAGGCTCGCTTGGCTCGTGCAATTTTTATTAGATTGTAAAAAGCAGGCAGGCAGGCAGGCAGGCAGACAACTTGTAAACAATTCTTTTTAGGATTATTGTGCAACAACCAAACCCCAAGATTTAAGTATATTTTTTATAGATGGGATGATATTTTTGGGGAGAGAATTCATATTTTAAAGTAGAGATCTCCTCTTTGCCAAAAACTCTAAGAATACTTTAAAAAAAATATATATATGGGTATACGTGCTCAGCTATAAATGCATTATTGCAGAGGAGGATATATAATATGATGATTAATGTATCAGTCGTAAAAATCAATTGGCAACGTCGTATTCGTATATTATGTCGTCGTACGTATGTGTAGCATCATTCATTCTAGTCGAGAAAAGAAAAAGGATAATAGATATAGCAGCAGCGTTGTCTCCTCGGCAGCTCATATCCTGACATAAAAAATACCATTTAAAAGTACCTAAATGCTAATTTATGACGTTTTATTGGCATCCCATGTCTCTGTCGCCTTTGGATCACCTAATCATTATATCAATTCACCAAAGAGCTGCGAAAGTCGCATTAAATCCTCTCTTTCAATTGTAAAATGACATGATGATGCTCGTAAAAAAATATGCAGGCACAATAATAATAATAGTAAAAAAAGTGCTGCTATAGCTGAGTTAGACTCAACGGGACTCGTATCGTCAGTTGCACATATCATCATAAAAAAGGGGAAACAATGCAGGAAAAAAATGTAATTGATATAGAAGCTATGCAAAATGAAAAAAAATCTGCTAAAAGCACACAATTTTGATTACTCAATCATGATATGATGAGATAGAAATATACGACTCGAAATATAGTTGGGAAAAGAAATGTGTGTGTATGTGTGTGACGTAAGTACGTAAGATGATTTTGTGCCAGTCACTTTTTATAGCCACTTAAAGTTCAGTGTCATTCTCATTATATCACAATTAAAATTTTTTTTACTTGGCGGTCCCATAAAAAATGTGGAAACATCCTTACAACAATTCGTTTTCGTCTTTACGACTAGACTCCCATGATTTATGTAGTTGCGAACGCAGCAGCAGAAAAAAAGCGAAATTGCTGAAAAAAAAAACAATTACGGCCACCTTGTTAAATTGTAAAATGGGCTAAAGGTGTACTTTTATATAAATGGGTGGTTTTCCCCTCAAAAAATCTCCATTCAAGTTGGCTGGTACAGGCTAGGCTGCGGCTGCGGCTGAGGGGGGCTGAAGCCTTGTAAAAAGAAATATGAGTACATGTGTAACAGATAATCATAAAGATGTTTGATAACTATCACTCTTTTTCACGTGAGGAATGTGCAACCGTGGACTTTTGTTTTTCAATCTGCTCTTTATATTTTTTCGCCTCGTTTTCTCTAATAAATATTCTCCGAGTTAGGAGGCTGAGGCAGGCTACCCTGAGTCCGTGATTATAACATGGGATATAATAATATCTTATTATGTATCATGTAATGAACCACCAAGCAGATGGACAAGTTATGGGTGGGCTGTTATATATGCGTACGTAACTTGCCACATTATTTTTTCAAAGGAAAGAAAAACCAGTCATAAAATCGTAAAAAATATATATATAAGTATATGCTATATTTCGCCAACCTCTGCACGTTAATCGGTTGACCTTAATGTAAATTCGAGAGAGCTAAAAAAGCTATAGCTCTCTGGTCTGTTGTCTGTGCTCCAACTGTTTCATGTGTGTGGAGAGAGAGAGAGAGATAGATAGATCCCCGCCACGATAAATGCCTTTTGTTGAATAGCACCACCACGAACGACGACATTAGAGCACACTACATTATAATTAATTATTTTGATGAGCTTTCACCATCATATTAACCCCACTGGAATTTCACTTTAGAAGAAAAAACCATCCCACTTTAGATAAGATAATATATAATGTACACTAGGCTATTTTAAAAATAAGCTGTTTTTGACTCTTATTATTATTCATTATTCAAGATGGGGATGGGATGGGAGAGCTTGATAAAGATAAGGAAAAAAAACTAGATGAGCATGTTTGGTTAATCAACACAAAAAAGTATAAAAAAAAGGCTGATGCTGTGAGAAGATATGAAACATGATCTAATTAAAAGCGCAGACATATTTATACTTTAATCAGGGATTCAGGGATGAGTTTCCCAGTCTAAATCTAAATGGGATTTCACGAGGATGGTATGGTGGTGGTGGTGGTTTTGTTGGTGGTCACCATGATGGATTACTATTATATAAGTATACTCCATCTCCGATTGCGCTTCCCATTTATAATTTCCATCCATTATTTTCCCCAAAAGTCTTTGTAATACGGCTTATCCGTCTTATTTGTAAACAACGCCGAAAAAAACTCTGTTTGTTGCTCTCTGTCAAATGATTGAATACTCACTACTCCAACGGGAACACAGCGTGTTGTTGCGTTGTTTGGTAAATACCTAGTTGCTAGTCTGTGTGCAATAAAACCTGAATGCGCTGCTACTGCCTGGTCGTCCTCCGTCGTCCAAGAAGAATAAGATCGGAAATCCGTTTATATAGATAATAATTCTTTGTTGTTTACCATTCAATATTTCAGTCAAGAGGAAGACTCGTCGTTTGTATTTCATTTGGTGAACTGGCTGGATGATGGTCTGAAAATATATCGCTCTTTTCGTGGAAAGAAGGGAGGTAGGTAGGTGGTATGTAGGGATCGCCTCTAAGTAATAAGTTAGTTATCATGTTACACGGCGCCGCTCAATGGAACCACACGGATTGTAAATCAAATTGTATTTTGTAAACAAATCTTGTCTACTTGCATAGCCCGTAAAAATGTCTGCTGCCTGCCAGAGTCTTTGTTTAGTAAAACATGAGAGCGAGAGCAGCAGCCCGTTTATATAACAAATTCCCTTTGAAGTGCGCTCCGCGCAGCCCATAAACCACGCTGAAATCCAAGTACGCGTACGACGGAACGACTATCAACTTTATGCCTACCTATATGACTTGCAAACCACCGCACCACACACCAAAATGCCGCGACCTATTCTAAGAATTTCCGAGTATTCTCCTATTATTAGAATGCATTATCGCTATTATCCGAAATTGCCCGTGTGTTGTACATGCTAATTCACACTTTTGCAACTTGCATGATGACATGGTTGTATCTTGGCACTTTGATCGCCTCAGCAATCTACTGCAACTACTCTCCGTGAATTATCAATTAACACTTGATTACCCATCTTTCAAATTTCATTAACACAAAACAACCCGCAACGCAACCAACAAATCCTGCAAGGAAAATTGAAACCTGGCCTGGGGGAAGGATTCGCAAATTATTTAAGCATTCCTTTATCATTAATATATTACTACAATTTTTTACGCTGCTGTGCATATAGGTATGCAACGCTCATCTTCTACATTTTTTCATAGATAGGAATATTGCCAAAGTAAATATTATAAGTTATCTTGCATTAGGGACTCGGTTTTTTCCCTCTAGTCAGACCACACTAACCACATCATCATCATCATCATGATCCTCTTCTAACCACATCTTAAATACTGGTGAGGTGTGGTTTTTCTCTTGTTATTGCAATATTCAACCTACCTATGTATGTATCTATTCCCTGTGCTATTATAAAAATGCCCTCATAACTATAATGCCAGCCACCTGGTATAATACACGGGAATGTCAGTGTGGGACCGACACTTTCGTTGCATTTCTCGCAGATTATTATTATTATTATGAGAGGAGATGAGGAGCATTGTTTGCTCGCCATTGACACTGTAACTTATTAAAAGGATGGAAAAAAGCAATAATAAGATAATGAAGCTATTTTGTTCTTCTCTAGATCACCCCGTCCGTAAAAATGCGCTACTACTACTGAGGGGAAAAAAGTTGGTGTTGTTGGTGATGATTTGATGATGATGTGATGAGATGATGGTGTGCAAATATATTGTAGTCCATTGAATATTATTTGGCTTGCTACTTATTATCATAATGATTATATGTTTTGTATTACTCTGCTGCTGTAGTGTAGTAGTGCATTCCTCATCGGCTCTGCATCGCCGTCGTCGTTGTCAAAAATGCTGTTAGTTTGCTGTTGGAGGTGTGCACACATTTTGTGATTGCTTGGTCACTCGACCGATAAATACTTTTTGCTGTAGAGATGTTTGGGCTCTTGTGCAGCAGCATAATAGCATAACCGCTTCTCTTTATCGCATCATCATGACAGAAAAGAAAACAAGCTGCACTTTACTTAAACTCGCTCGCAGCGCAGCAGCCCTTGTTGTGGAGGAGCTAATAATAATACTAATATGTCGTTTTTATTTAAACTAGGTAAAACCTGAAAATACTGAACTACAAAAAAAAGTTTTACGTTTGGAGTGTCAGTGACTGATGGGGAGGCATGCTTGGTGGTAGTTTGTTCGATTGTCTGAATAGTGCACATCCAAATATTACTGAACTGTGTGTTTTCGTAACGTCATCTCATTGCGTTTTAAACGGTAGCAGCCATGAACCAGCGTGGTGGTTAACGAGGTTTACAATTTTTTTTCGACAGTAATGCAGATTTGTCAGTGAAATGGTAGTGTTGTTTTGTTCGTATGCCAATTAGTATGTAAAAGAGAGGGTTGTTAGGGCGATGATGATGGCAGATTAGCAAACTCTGCAGTTGTAATAATAATAATACACGGGTTTATAACTTAACTCCGCGTCGCCCAGTTTTCCCTATTGTAATACTACTGTTCCTCCGCCCCGTGAGTTTGGGTTCGCGTACCCTACAAAACATGGTATTAAAACAAAGTGGATGAATGACCCTTGAAAGCGAGAGAGAGAGAAAAAAAAAATCGGATACAAGTGTGTATAAACCTATTAGCGCTATATATATGGATGGAGTGTTGAGGGTGTTGAGAGTTGTACAAGTGGTGGTAAAGTGCTAATTGCTCTAATTTTCTTTTTTTTCCTTCCTCTCATGTTATCCCTCGCTCGCGTTCCATGTGTGTGGTGGTGGTAATCCCTTAGCGAGCGGTGGCAGCCGAGTCCGGGCAGTCACAGACACTGAACGGATCTCAAGAGACTACTGGTGGAGCTAGAATTAGTGGCGGCGGCGGTGGTTCTGGAGATAATAAAGTTGGCTCTAATGAGTCGCCGAGTAAAGAGAGTGGAAAGTCATCCGGTTCTACTAAATCACCGAAACCAAAGAACGAAAACACTCCGAAAAAGAAGTATAAGGTGAGTGTAACTTTTTTCTTCTTCTTCTTCCTTTTTCTCTTCTCTGTACCTTATATTAACTTGGCTAAACGGCCGGGTGCATTCGTTCACTATGGACTCCACCACCACTTAATTACGAGGTGATTTAATACTCCATGAACTACACAACTTTTATTCCCGAGTCCAGTAGTAATTCGAGACGAGTCGACGAGTCTTCTTCTGTTTGCTTAAAAAAAAGTGAGACGTATAATTTTCTACTTATGTCTTCCTCTTTGAAGAGCATCATCATGATGGCAAACGACAAGAAGTAACATTGTTTTTTCCCGTTTGTTTGTTTATTTGTTTGTTTGCTTGTGTTCTCCGGTTGTTACGATATAATATTGCATTTGTGAACATATTGTTCCAATCATCAACACCTTGTCTCCTTTGATCTGCGAGGCTTTTCTTTATATTCCACCTTCCCTTCCTTTGACTTTCTGGACAAGAAGGGAAAGCTGTGGAAGTCAGAATAAATGTATAAATTGCCTGGAAAAAGTGTACCTATATCCTGTTTGTGTCCAACATGTTTTTCCCCCTTTGCTCTTGTGTACTCTCTGTGTGGTGGAGGTGGAACACTTGACTGAGCAAAGTGAAAAAATGTTGATGTTTATTGTATTCTGTTTTTCTTCTTCTTCTTTTACGCGACCCTATGTATCTCCTTTCAGAAACACATGGCGAATAACCAGGAGAACAACGCCAGTGTCATGCATTCAGATCTCAGTAGGTGTAGTGCACAGTCAGGAGATCACGCTATCGGTAATGGTTCGTCTGGACCTGGAACAACTCCGCTGCTCGAGTCTGGAATCCCACTTCCACAGCAACAGCAGCAGCAGCAGCAGCAGCAACCTCTCAATCCAACCCATCCACATTCCTTCTCACAGTTCCAACAACAGCAGCAGGAACAACAGCAATTCCCGTCGGAGTCGCTAACCGCATTGAAACCGCATCCGCAACATCCCAAGAAGGCTCGTGTGAGCGGCGGCGTTAGAGAAAAGGATGCGCGCAAAAATGTAGGTTTTTCGGACATTCCTTTGCTAAATAATTCATGGAGATGTGTATATATATATTTTTTTTTCTCCTCCACTCGCTCCTTCCACGACTTCCGTGTCTCCCAACTTTACCTCATTTTCTCGCTTTCTTGCATTTCAACTAGTTTTTTTACGAGCCTTGTAAAAGGGAGTGTTTTAGATAGCAGAAAATATATACATGTTATATTATTATTATGCGTCATGTGTTTTCACTAGTTGAAAACCAGCATGGAGGAGGAATCCGGAGGAGGCGGCGGGCGGGTGTGGTGGATGATATCCTATGCAGATAATAAATTACCATGTAATCAAAGATTAAAAGGGGAAAAAGTCGTGTAATCAAAACAAGCCCGTTTTTCACTTTTTCATCAGGTCGCGGAGACTATTATCCGGAGCAGTTAGTAGTACGCTGTGCGCATCAAAAAGTTTATACTTACAAGGTTATCCCATCTCAGGCCTGTAAAAAAGGAATAATAATGGTTGGAATTCGAAACACCTTGTTTACGACCCTCTTTAGTCCCTCGTGTTATGATCTCCTCCAAAGTGAAAAACAAGTAAGACAAGGTTTCCATTCCACGACGACGCGACGACTAGTTTCAACCTTCCACACAATGAAAATGGAGAGCACTTTGCCAAATCAAAAGTGCTGTTTAATCCCTCTCTCTCTCTCTCTTCACTCTTTACTCCACTCCAACCAAATGATAAACACATGGCATCAAATTGCAATAACTGGTTTCCTACAGTATAACAAAAAACGGCGTTTCCCATGCAAACTTTGACAATGAGCAGGAGTAGGCCGTCCACCACCAGGCAGGCATGCAAAAAGACATACGAAGTTGCTTTTCAAATTCAGTTTTAGCCAGATAGAACCCTGTGTGTGAAAATAAACGAAATTAATACTAACTATCACAGTAATTACCCCGAGTCATTATTATTCATGTATTAGAGCAGTGTTTAGTTGGAGGACGATAAGTGCCGAAAGTATAATAGGCCATTTGGGAATGGAGTAATGAAGTATGCACCCGGCTGTCCGATAATGAATTGAGATTTTTTTTGTATGGCACGTTCGTTCGTTCGTTCGTTTCGTGTTCAAGTTCGCTACTTCCAAAAAGCTGCCCTGTGTTACACATTATCATTCTCCGCTGCCCCTTGCTAATGACTGTAATCTAAGTAATTTACACTGCTCTGCGGTATTTTCTCTGTAGTCATCGTAATATATAGGCTCCTAGGTCTATTATTGTACTATCAAAATATATATGGTGGTGGTGGCGGTGGCGGTGGTTTGTGCACCACTGTTCCACCCTATATACATATATATATATATGAACGTACAAGTTGGAATGGAATTCAATTAGTAGTAGGGTTTTGTGTTTCGTTTCGTTCGTGCATATTGTGCAGTGTAATGCAATGACCTGGTATGGCTTAATGTAAAGTATAATCACACCTTCCCAATCCAAACTCATTTACGTGTGGGTCGACTATTTGTTTATACAGGAATGCGTGCTCATTAAGACATGATGACGGGCAGAGAGCCGACCTCCTCTTATTGTTAGAATGCACTAATATTGTTAATGAAATGTGGGGGGAAACGACGATGGGAAATCGATACGAGTTGCAATTTCAAAAGGCTATACAGGAAATGTTGTGGATTTAATGTTGTTGTGGAGATTGAGAAATTAATTAGGGACTATAACCACCCACCCTTGTTTGGACTGCGCCAAATTGCACTTTTAGGCTGAGATTTAAAAACCAAGGATGATTACGTTGCATCTGGTTGGGTTTGCAATTGAAAGAAGGGGCTGTAGGGCATCATGAAATCTTTCAGAAAAATTACATTGTATTTGATTAAGATGAGTGATATATAATTAAGCCTGGAAGGGATTCAGACAACGACGAGGTGGTGGTTTCAATTCTCACGTTAACATCAGTCTGTCAGCAGCGACTCTATTCTTGATCAGAAAGTAACAATGCGGATAATTGATGTTGATGGTTGATATGTATATTTTTTTTATTTGTTTCAGCATATTTGTAAAACCGAGGATGGGGCTGGTATTCCCACTAATAAGGTAAGGAAAAAAGTTTTGGACGTGTTTATTTTGTGCTTCACTGCTGCAGCTTCATGCTAGGAAGAAATGCATTCAAATTGCAAGCACACATATGCGGCTTGACTTTTTTCTATACCAGGATGATGATGATGATGGTTAAACTCAATAAATACTCGCCAGATCATCAAAGGTTATCTCGAGGTTAGACACAACACTAATGAATGAACGAAAGGGAATCAACGAGGAAAATGCAACTGTGATTGCAGTGATGCAGCAGTTGCTGACAATCTCAAAGTAAAAAAGTTGTTCACATCCATGAAATCACGATCTTGAAATCCAAACGGATTAAAGCTAAAGCTGAGCTGACAATTCTTGGTTGGGAATCCTGAGATGTGCTAGGCATTGGCATACATAGTGAGCTGTTGTGACCTACGTACTCGCTCACTCGGTAATTGTGAGGAGAAAATTCGCTTGCCGATCTCCAACCTGGCTCCATGGTGTAAATGGTTAGCACACAGGACTCTGAATCCTGCGATCTGAGTTCGAGTCTCGGTGGAGCCTTCAATCTATTTTTGCATTTATACTCGCAAATTTAACATCCAAATTGCGATTTTATCTTCTGTTAGTTTGAATCATGTTATTTTATATTTTTTTTTATCTAGTTTTCACTTTTCCAAAGAATCCATACTTTGCCGGATTTCTCCTTTCATTCCGGAGTCCACAGTGGACCATCGCATTTTCGCCTTATCGTATATACTCTAGTAGCTCTTGTGAAAGGGGTATTTTTTATCTATCTTGTAATCCAAAGACTTGTTCATCTTCCCTTCCCATCTCATTATGTAAGAGATTAGGCCTAACAAGTTTTTCTTTAAAGTGCTGACTAAAAAGCTCAATTCCCGTTTTGCTTGTACCCTCTATCCATTCCTACTAGGTTACCAATCAGAGTGTGTAATAATTGGTCAACGTGTGTAACCATCTTGGGATCCTCTTCAGTCATATAACTCTCATTAAAGCGATAAATGCTACCAGAAGCGGCTCCATGGTGTAAATGGTTAGCACACAGGACTTTGAATCCTGCGATCTGAGTTCGAGTCTCGGTGGAGCCTTTCAATAAATATTTTGCACTCCTTCTCCGCCGAGTCACCATTCACCACCCCATTAATTCCCCACCACCACTATAGGAATCCTCCACAATACTTCAAACGCAAGAGACCCCTTTCAATTCCTCCTCTTCATCTTTTCTTAGTTCCTAGAAAAAAAACAAGATTTTTCGTTTCAAGTCACCACCACCACCATATCCCATAACATCACCACCACCACCATCGAGAGAAGAAAAAAAGCAGTGCACCCATAAGGATTTCTTCAAAGCAAGTTTGAAGGTACTAGATATGTGGGCAAATGGCTCATAAAAAAGTTGCTCGTGTGTATAAACAGAAAAACACACATAAAAAGTGAGCACGACGGGAGTATAAGTAAATTGTTTTCAGCTTTAAAACATGGATGGCTCCTTTTTACAGCGTTTTACGGAATGCCACTTTTTCCTCTCCTCCTCCCTCCGTCTATATATCCCACACACAAGTTTTACGTCCTCCACACACACAAACACATATCCACTACGGCTACTCCCTTTGTCGAGTTGAGAGCACAGCTTCTCACAAGGAACTTTTCCATTGTGGAGATGGTGATTGAAAGGAAGGGGGAAAAAGAAAGGAGTCAAGAAGTCTGTTATTTGAGGTGTTTGTGTTTATGCTTGTTATCGAACCATGTACTATTTTTTTACACACGGAGAGAGAACAAGATAAAAAAGAATCATCACATCGTCGTCGTCTCTCTCTCTCTCTCTCTTTGCGGTATGTTGTGTGGCGTCAAATGAATGGCATGTGCTCGCACCATTTTCAGTCCACTGAAGTGCAAGCCTCCAAATCCTATTCTTGGTTTGACCCTTTTCACACACGACGTTAAACAAAGCTGAGAAACAGACAATCCCTCATAAAAAAGCATGCCATTATATATATCCCTTTTGTCAATAAGTTGCTGTTTCTCAGGCGAAGATAAATACACAAATTTGTTAAATGATTTTTTTTCTTTCAATTTCAAATTACACTACTCGCTCTCTGGCATTCCAAGCAGTAAAATATATAAAAAAAAGCCTTCTCTCCGAAATGTGTGTATTATGTTTTTGGTTTGACGAGAGTGAAAAATGCGCCGCCGACGACCCGTTGTTCCAATGTGAAGCGTGGCTTCCGTTTTCCAGAGAGATTGTTTTTTCTTCTTCTCGAAACCATGTCATGAGATCACTTTGGTGTGGAAGATGACTGATGAAAAGTTTGGAGGAGGAACACGTTGTTTATATTTTAAGGATGACTAAATTACCCTCCTTGCTACATTGCAGTTTACTTTTCAATGTATCTCGGCACACACTCCACACATGGCATTCTCATCTTGTGATTACAATGATAAGTCAAAAGGGAATGAGGGAGTCGTCAGTCGTCTCCTCCGAGATAATGTTATTCTTGGAAGGAGAGTTTTTTTTCTCTCTCTCTCTCTCTCTCTCTTGGTGTGAAGCCATTTCTCATTGTTATTTTGCGTCAGTGAAGCCAGTGTGAAACCCGAGATGTATTGTTTTCTCATGGCCAACAGTAAAAGAGCGTGAGTAAGCAAATAGTAGAGAGAGAAAAACAACTTCTGGGCTGGTGTCTATCCTTGTGTCCCTCTCCTCTTTTACATTTTTTAAAGGGGGTGGTGAAAACATGCTTCATTTGCTCCTCTGCATAAACATCTCTTTAAGCAGGGATTTTTTAGGAGTTATGAAAAAAAAACTGTTTTACTGGTTACAATTCAAGCCCCGCATTCCAGACCTTTGGTGCCTTGTAGCCGCAATGATCATGTTAATTTGAGTTTGGAGTTGCAGATATATATATATATATTTAAATAGGTAAATAAAAGTCTGAATTTTTTGACATGATATGCACCCATGAAATGTAAAAGTAGCAGCGTGTCGCTGAAATGTTCCCAAGTTGAGTATTATTGTGGGGAAACCCAGTACAACTCCACAAGTTTGCAGTGGCGATTGGACTGACTAAAAAAGTGACTAACCTACGTCACCTTACTATTTCTTTAAACGTATAGATCCGTGCTAAAACCTCACACTTTCTCAACTCCTATCATATCATATATATATATATATATAACATCAACACGTCGTTTCGTTTAGGAAAACTTCCCACGACGGATTTCCACCCGGAATAAATTATTCCACGAGAATAATATTTTCCCCGACTTTCCCATTTTGACTTGTTTGATTTGGTGACAAAAACAAGGTCCGCGGCGCAGTTAAATGTTTTTTTTTCCTCTTCCCCTTGGGAAACTCTTCCAATATTCAATCAGTTATTAAGGTTAGCCCTGTTTAAAAATTCAAAAGGTGTAAGTAGAAAAATGTTTGTAGGGGAAACATGTGTGTCAGCCAACCACCACGTCCATTTTCTCTGTGGAGTAAAAAAAAGTAAAAGTTAAATTTTGATACTGGGAAAATGAGGTATGGCATGGCACTTCGAACCAAAAAAGAAGAGAAAAAAAAACTTTTAGCATTTTTTCCCATATATCCATCCCGTGTTAGTTAGCACTTGATGCTTTTTTAGGCAGGCAGGGAAAAAAACTCCATATATTTATACGACTAGTCCATGAGTGTAAGCATAAAAACTTGGTTTTTCTGCAGTGAAAACTTATTGCTCGCTCGCATTGTGTTGAATGGCAATAAAATTATCGACTTTATGGTATTTCCTTGGCAGTACTCTTCTTCCCCGAGTTATATGTCATACACGTATACTA
This sequence comes from Dicranocentrus wangi, assembly GCA_036850665.1. Taxonomy (NCBI): domain Eukaryota; kingdom Metazoa; phylum Arthropoda; class Collembola; order Entomobryomorpha; family Entomobryidae; genus Dicranocentrus; species Dicranocentrus wangi. The sequence goes on from JAANSN010000240.1 coordinate 67,600, forward strand.
TACTATACTGCCAGTCATAACTATCATGTTCCATGTTACCCATTGCAGTCACACACACCAAAAACACTAGAAATGTGTGTGTGTGTGGTTCAGGTTTACAACTGCCTAAACAGTTCCGTTTTTTTCTATAACAGTCGTCCATTCGAGAGAGAGAAAAAAATTCTTTTTTTTAGAGCCATGTTGTTATGATTGCATCACATGGCTAGAGAGAATCCTTTTGATGGTGAAACTACCTTGATCCAACGACGCGAGTTCTCAGTATATCACAGCAGCAGCAGCCTTTTTTCGGGCTCTCAATAGAAAAAAGAGTTCCTCCTTTTTTATGGAACTTTATAGACACTAAAAAGATGTACATAAGGCATGCGAAAAAAAGACTAGAGAGAGAGAGAGAGAGAGAGAGAGAGAGAGAGAGAGAGAGGAGAGGTAAAAAGGCATTCGGCATTTTCTCTCTAGAGGAGCAAACATCAAGGAGGAGGTAAAGCTTTTGTAAAAAGTTGTTCCTGCCTTTGGTTTTATGACCTGGCCAAATGGTCTGTATAAAAGTAGAACATTCGCAAAATATTGCTTTCTGGAGACGCATTGGGAACATAAACTGATTTGCACTTTCTGCCCTGTAAGAAGAAAAAAAATGTGATACGGATTTTTTTTCTTCTCCTTCTCTTCTTATGTGCTCTTTTTTTCTGTTGTTCAATCTGGGTGCGCATTTAATATATATATATATACCCCATGTCTCTTTTTTTTCTCTGATGTTGGAGCAACCGGGGGGGGGAACTCTGATGAGCCTAAAAATTATATCAACATTTTTTTCTTTAATTTTCTTTTCAGCAGCAGCAGCAAAGAAAAAAAAACTGCAGGCGCAAAAAAGTCGTAAAACTGGAAACCCTCTGTATGCATTTCATCTACATATGTTTTTAGTAGATATAGAAGAGTAAATCCATAAAAATGGTTGTGTATTCAAGTGGTCTGGATGTTTTAACATAATAATAATAATACAAGGAACAAATCGAATACTACAATTACTACATAGTAGTAGTAGTAGTACAAGAAAATAAAAAAGGCTACATGACGGGTTGTATATGTATTTGATAAGGATTTCTTTTCTTTTTTGTCTCGGGAATCCGCTTTTTACACACACAACCCACAGCATAATAAGAAGAGAAGAAAAAACCTGGTTTTCATGTTACACTATTTTGTCTTGAGAGGACAACTCTGGAGAGAAGAAAAAAAATACCCTGTAAGAGATAAACTCTAGCAAGTGGAGAGCAAATGGTGGCTCACAAAAGAATTATCGAGTGTGATAAAAAAAAAGTTGGGAAAAAACAAAAGATTTTTTTTCGTGTCTATATAGTCGCCCATGTAGACATATAAGAGGAGAGAGAGAGAGAGAGAGAGAGAGAGATAAAACGACAACCCTGTTTTTCCTGTGAACTCTCTGTTGTCATTCAAGTGGTACGTGTTACGTTCTCCAAATGGTGGAGATTTTTGAGTGGGGACGGATTAGCGACAACTCTATCACATCATCTTACACAATTTTGTGTGCTGGAAGACAAGGGGCTACTGCTGCTCCTCCACTTGGGGGCAGAGAGGCAGGTTTTGTTATATTGACGAGAAAAAAAAAGAAAATCTTTTCGGCTCTCTGGTTTTTGTTTTTTTTTTATGTGCTTGACACTAATATTAATTTCAGATTTTTGTAGACTTCAAAAGCATTGAAAATAATACGTGGGGAGATGGTAATGCTTCGAGATGAACGTCGTCGTTTGACGTTTTCCGTTCTCGGGGTTATTATGAGAGAGGGGGGAAAATTGCTGTGTTGACTTGATCCGAGGGATGTGATAACGGGCTATTTAATTGGATCCTTTTATATATCGCGTAATATTCTTTGTAAGAGTTTGCACTTGGCTGGTTTCCCTCATAATATTAGCAGTAGTAGAGAGACCTTTGAAAATGATGCGTGCTCAGCGGTTCATGGTAAAATGGGATTTTTATCCAGGATTTTTCCATACGTTGGCCCGACGGCTTTTAATTTCATATAAAAGGTCTCTTTGAAGTTCAAAGATTTTTTTTTGTAGTTACAAAAAATGTGTTATGTATAAAGTTATGAAACGTGATTAGTGGAAAAAAAATGAATGGCATAAAAAAAATTGACTCAAGGCTCCACCGAGACTCGAACTCAGATCGCAGGATTCAAAGTCCTGTGTGCTAACCATTTACACCATGGAGCCGCTGTTGTTGGGTGGTGAACAAAAATTAATAGTCGTTAATGTTTAATGAGGGCAGTTGCACACAAACTGAGAAATCAAGGAGTTAATTAAACTACTAGTAGTAAAACGAGAACGAATCAGTTGCAAAATTAATCTTCCAGTTGATACTACGGAATCACTTTGTCAGCACTTCATCTCATTCGAGGGGTTCACCTTGGTTATCAACTAACCACCTCTGCTAACTTTGTCGCGCACACATGTAACTTCTTCTGGATAATCCAGTTTCTTGTTTATGAGGCCTGTCCAGTTGCGTTCAGGAGGATTTCCCCTTGTTGAGCAGCTTGACAGGTTCTGCAGTCTAGACGTGCATGCATGCATGCCGCTTGGTGACATAAAAACTTGCAAAATATTTGTTTAAAGGCTCCACCGAGACTCGAACTCAGATCGCAGGATTCAAAGTCCTGTGTGCTAACCATTTACACCATGGAGCCTCTGGTGAAGATGGGATGAGGACTAATCACGCTCAATCTAGTTCCACACTGTGGCCAACCGGACAGGCTAATTAGCATTCACCTAGCCGAGTTCCCCATTTGGCTGGACACAGAAAACTGGATGGAATGAAGGTGATGATGATGATGATGATGGGTGATAACGTCAGCTAGATGGTGGAGAGCCATGTCACCCATTCATAACTTTTCTCCTCTGCTCACTTCCATTTTACAAGTGATAAACTCGTTGGGCTCCCGTGTGGAGCACTTATCACCAAACCATGTTATCTCACCTCGGTCGCTTCCAACTCCCAACCTTTTCTCAACTCTGATACTCGCCGACCAGCGACCGACACAATTTGAAACAATATTTCTTGGTAGAACCTTCGCTAATCTTGTAATCAGTGAAAGTGTGGAAATGACAGTAATGCAATTAAACTTAATGCACACACGTCTTCTCTCTAGACTGCACTTCCAACAACTTCCATTCCCACCTCCTTCCTTCCAACAAAACGCTCTCTCCTCCAACATGACCAGGAGTTTTAAGAGTTGATAATTAAATTGGAGGCTCTCCTCGCGAAATCTCCGTGCCACTAATTTAATACTCTATACATAAATCCGACACATGTGTGTTCTCCGCCTCGCGAGCCATTTCTTTGTGACCTTTCCCCAAAAGTTAGTTATGTTACGCTCAAGAAGAAGAACGTGATAACATGCATTTTTTTGTCTTCCCCATAATATTCCGTTCCGGCAGCCAGCTTCCAGCTCTAGCTTCAGGCATGAGCTCGTAGATGCCGCGCTGAGACGGAACCCGCTTCCCGGAAAAGGAATCCACGTTGTCGAGAGAAGATCACTTTTCTCTCAACTCAAGCCTCCCAGCACCACTTTCCTTTAAATGTCCTTCAATCAAATCATGCCTCGCATTCATCACTCTTACTGCTGCTCCTGGGTGGCAACCAGTTTTACATTCATGAAAAGAAGTGAAAAAAATTGTCTCTCACCGGTTTCCCGCAATCTATTTAGCATTCCTGATGTGACAACCCGGGAACCACATTTTCCTCCACTTACTACCCACCCTTGTGGAAAATAACCTGTCTGATTAACAAGAAAAAAAAAAAGACCAGGAGGACTATGTTATACATGTTAGATCACCACCACACGTACCACCTCTATACCTCCATACCACGACCACCACCACCTTGTATCCAATTTTCCTAATAAGTTTTCTCCCACAAAGTGCGTCTACTTTACTCCATACTGGGCTTCTTCTCTTTCCCACCACCACCACTGTCCATCCATATTCATCTCGTGTGCCTCAAATCCCACACACGAAGACAAAGTTTAGCGAAGCATAAATGAGGAGCGAGAGAGAGAGAGAGAGAGAGAGACTGGGCGTTTGTAGCACAAATTTCATCTGGCTGGTTCCACTTCCCCTCCTTCAAGATGAGTTGATAAAAATATGTTTGCGATAGTGTCATATCATCAAGATCCCCACTTTCTTTGCTCCACACACACAAGCGAGTGACTCTCTTTCTCCAGAGAAAAAAAATGAACCTTATGTTCCTATATTTGTTACCGAGTTTGAGAGAGAGAGAGAGAGAGGATATGAGAGCGAGGGCGAGATAGGAAATTATTTCTACCTCGATGAGCAGGTGGATTATCAGATTATGGTAAATGGTAACGCGCCTTACGAGATTTGTCCTTTGATGCGAATTGTGAGAGGCAAAGAAAACAGGATAACCTCCTTGTAAGAAAAGGGAGCAGTGGGGAGTTTCTTTTAAAGAGCTTCTTGAGCTGATTGTGTGTGTCCCACTCATCTTTTCTTACTTTTTCCTCTCTTTTTCTCTCCCTCTCTCTCTCTCTCCCTCCCTCCCTCCTTGCTTCTTTCACGGTCGGAAGCATACTAATCATAGTACCCCCAAAGTGTACTGCTCAATTTAATAATCAGAGCTGAGGAGAGTAAATATAATTCAAATGTAAACATGTACACACAGAAATATATACTCTTCGTATTATTTTTTTCTGTTGCTACCATACTCTATAGCTCTCCATCGTAATCTCCTTCTGAAATGTTGATATTGAATCAAGCGAGAGCAGTAGCTCGGTCCAATCTCAACATCCCTTGTGATCTCTATTTCATCACGAGTGAGTAACCCCTACTCTCTCCAAGATGTTTTTCTTCTTCTTTTGCTATTTCAAAAAGCAGCAGCAGCGTGTCCTTGCAAATCAGTGTTCTTGTTTGAAATTTATTGTATTGGAAATTTCCCGAGACACATGCGCCCACACACAATTTGCTTGCGCGCGATTCGGAGACATGTGTAGATATAATAATAATAATAATAATAATAATAATAATAATAATAATAATAT
>JAANSN010000241.1:0-72641 GCA_036850665.1 Dicranocentrus wangi
TTGTTATTGCCTTGTCGACGGGCTCCATTGTCTGACGTGCCGGGTTTTTATTATCCATTTTTCCTTGGAATTTTGCAAATGATAACCGACACCTGATATTAATGTACGCAATAATGATGAAGACATTTTTTTTTGCAAAACTAAAATAGGATTGATTGTTGATTGTATTATATAATATATTATCATTCAAAGAAGCATGATTTTGTTATTACTCTTTCTTATTTTGACATTAGCTGAGCGTATCATCCTGTCCTGGCGCAGCTGGTCCTATTATACGTCCTTTTTTATCCAATTGTAGATTGCAAGCAAAGCCAAGAACAGTTAGTTGTTAACAGGATGGGCCCACGGAAAAGTCAACGCATTTTGGACCAGCGGCGACCCATTTCGAAGTCGAAATATCGGCTTCCTCCAACAATGAGAGAAAGGTTAGGTCGTAGTTGCAAGGTCCCAAATCCAGAAAATGGGATTGGAAGGGGACATGGCCGCATTCAGAAAATGACTCCAAGTCAGTTGAATTTACTGAAGTCAAAATTTCTGCTAAATCCCAATCCTCGTCCTTCGGCCTTTTTAGAAATGAGTGCATTACTCGGGCTACCGATTGTGGAACTAAGGGTAAGCATTAATAATAATGCTGCATTATTATAAGTAGTTTTATATTTCGACAATGTACACTTTTATTATTAAATCCTAAAACGTGAGCGTGACTCGTAATTTTTTACTCGTAGAAATGGTTCCGGAAAGAAAGACAGCGTGTATCAATATCAATCCCACTGACCACGAGCGCCCAACCTCAATCCAACATCACGTTTGGTAGGCTTGAGACTTTGAATGATTTTTTAAAAAAATTATACTTTGTGAATCCACAGGTGACAGAGGTTATGCCTATATTGTGTTCATTCATTCATTATTCACAGATATTCAGACTCCCGTTGCCACCAGCGTCGCATACGTAGGAGAAATTAAGAAAGGATTAATGATCATTAAGGACTATCCCGTTGATGACTTTGCGCAGGTTCTGAATGGTGCGTGGGAGGTGAAGGCTAGTCGATTGTTCCAACTTGGAAGCAGGGATGACTTGAGGATGAAACTTACTCTTTATCGAGAATCAAAGCGAATTCAGTATATAACGTCGGGCTCTGACTTATTATCAGAGGAGCAGAGGGATGCAGTGGAAAATTGGAAGCAAGGTTTTGTTTGCAAAGTATTGCAAATCGGAGAAGGCGAACTACCGTCAACTGAGAGTTTACAAACAGCTCATATAGTTCAAGAAGTGGTTATCCCGTGGCTCGGACCATTTTTGTATAGTAGGATTGTAAAGCGTAATGGTCAGAACTTGAATCTGCTTGAAGCCCTTCGGGATATTGGCCGATTAAAGTCCTTTGGCGTACCTGTAAGTTTTAATTAAACGTCAACCATTACGAAGTTTCGTCATGTCAAGTTCTCAAGTTAATACTATTACAAAGTTGTTATTCTTATTCTTTTAGAGGATGCCCGACTTCCTGTCATGGAAAATCCCCGGTCTTTTACAACGGGAAATGCCTAGTAAAATTCCGACGAATCTACCTGAAGAATTCCGCTACATGTTTCTTTGTGGATTGGTTGACGCATCAGTACTCAAAAAAATCAAAATCTGATCAACGGTAATTCAAAAAAAAAGTTTGATATGCGACAGGAGAGATAGGGCTTTAGAAACCGGGGATTTGGATATCAGAACTATGTTGTTTAGTTAGGTATATATCATTTTTTTTCAAGTTTAATACATTTTATAAGGTTAGTTCAATCAATCAAAATCAATAGACATGAAATATACCAACACTTCAAGCGCGTAAGCTATATATTTGTATGTATCATTTATCATTTTAACAATTTAAGAAAGTTGTCATTTAAGATAGTCGTAACCGTTAGTCTAATTGTTTATACATACCTACCTGATAATTCATACTATACTTGTCAGCTCATATAACTCCCCCGTCAGTGATGAATAAATAAGGAAAAAATAAATTACATACAAGTTGCTATTATGCAGGAATAATTAATCACATACTTACTCTTGATAAATTCTGTACAGTTTTAACCATGTTAAAAATGTTGTGGTAAAAGGGTTAAGCCATATATAAATAAAACTGTCCAGTCAGAATTACCTAATGCTCACCATCATCATCGGCAAATCTAAAACCAATATGACAGGTGAGATTAAATGGGATTATAATAAAACAATGGGCCAGTATCGGTGTCCCCGTATCATGTTATTGAGGGTCATGTGAAAGTATGGAAGACGTAATTAGGATTCACCTTGGTCACGCAAAGGCATGCCAATATCATTATGCATATTCATCACAAGAAGAGCGTATTATTATTACACATGCAGCGAGGTATATAAAAGGTTCGGAATAAATTAGTAATTTGTTATTCACATCCTTCTCATTGACTGTGGAACTGTGTCTGGTTGGCTTGTAGGGTATTCAGCAATAAAGGTATATATATATATCATACAAAAGTATACCAACATTGGTTTACTCCAACACGTACATTTCTTAACATTTGCAATTTTTTTAGTTGTTACCATTTGTACTTAAAGTTTCAGGATATACAATATATGATGAAGTTGTCGTTGTGTGTAGCTCTCTTGACCTTGTGTCAACTGGCGATCTGGTTCGTCCTTAATAATAAATATTTGCATGTGGCTACTGTCGTAAGTTACTATTAAAATTAAAACTGCAATAATCTACATGTTTTTGTATTAATCTGACAGTCAGGACGAACCTGGGGTTCTATGGATTCCCTCCCCCCATTATACCACTGGTCGCGTTGGTGTAGGATACGCCAAGTATTTAATCATTCATGGTAAGTACGCTGTAGTGTAAATGACGCGTTTAATAGTATTTGATTACATAATGGGTAGTAAGTAGCTCATGGGTAACAATACAAGATTGCCCTGAAAGTTGGTAAATAACTTACCGTACACCATATCCTGCAAGCCATAGATCAAAGAAAATGTCAAGTTGCTGAAGTGATGATTAGGGTCGGACATAAGTTAAAATGCTAGACATGTTCACGGTGAATAAAAATTGTCATCATTTCTTGAAAAGAAACTGTCAATAATCCGAGAATCGGACAACATAATATTTTGGCATCTTTGTATAGAAATCCGTAAACAGTTAAAACACAAAAAGAAGGTACTGAAAAGTCAAAACTTGTAAAATATTTTGACTTTTTTTTGCCCTGACAGTTGAAATACCTTCAATTGTTATGCCTCCTAGGTATGTACTGTTGTCAACTTTGGTAAATTGTCCAATTATTGACGAGCTTTTTTTCAAGAAATACGTTTATAGTAATTTTATTGTCTTCAAATATGTATAGCATTCTAATTGTAAGCAATAAATAGTTTTTGCTAGTTTTGATCAATGATATATGCATTGCGGAAATTGCATCTCTAGATACCAAGTATCTTCTAATTGCATACAAGTTGTTTACCAAGTTTCTGTCCAGTCTTGGAATGTGACTCACATCAGTCAGTGTATCCATATAATCCATTAGCAGAGAGATAATAACAAATCTATTTGGGATATGAAGGTACTGCCGGTGGCACTTCTGCTGAAGGAATTGGAGCCTGGTTCCAAAACCCAGCATCTCAAGTAAGCGCTCACTACGTAGTGGACCAACAAGGAGTTGTAGCGCAATGCGTCCGGGAGAAGGACACAGCTTGGGCAAACGGACGTATTGAATCTGGAGCTGATCCATGTATGTTGTTTCAAAGAGTAATCGGTGTGGATTAATGGAATGTGCGTATCACAAAATTTCTATTTTTGAATTCAGGGTGGACATCCAATCCTAATCCCATCACGATTTCCATTGAGCACGTCAAAGCTGCCACTGATAACTCCAACGAGTTGACAGCAGTACAAAAGCAAGCATCATTCAACCTTATCAAGAACATAATTGCTCGGAATCCTAACATCAAGCCAGTTTGGGCAGATTCCGCAGGCGGGATAACCGGTCACTATTCCATTTCCCCAATTTCCCGTGAACGCTGCCCCGGCCCATTCCCGTGGGCCGAGATGTTCGAGGCAATCGGTGGGAGCGGCGATCCAGTCTGCGTTGGAACTGTTACTGCTGACGTTTTGAACATAAGATCCGGACCTAACTCCCAATCCACAATTGTCGGTCAACTGTTGCAAGGGCAATCCTCCACCTTTATCGCTCGCGTTGATGGTGAAAGCGTAGGTGGGAACAGTGGCTGGCTTCAAAATGATCAAGGATATGTTTCCGCTTACTACATCAATCTTAGAGAACCAAAACCGGAATGGTGCTACTAGACGAGGCTCAACGAACATCTTTTATTTTGCAATTAGCTAATTATTAGTGTACATGTTGAAAAATTGGAAAAATGCAACATGATATGAAAAAATAAAAAAAATTGGCTCTATTATTCCCATCTCAGTCCGTATTCCGCGGCGTCGTACCCCTTAACATTATAATGGAAGTAGCACAAAGCTCGCTGAAATTGATGACAGGGAAAGTTTCTCCACTTGAGCTCTCCAAAAGTTTCGGGGTCAGTGGTAACCCCGACGCAATCCTTGTGCGATTCGTCTCTAAACATTGTAAAATTCAGGCTTCCTTCGTAAAGAAAGTTGTGAAACTCTTTCTCGGCGTTAAATTCCTCCTTTCCGTCTATCCATCTGTAATTTGTCGTTGCTAAATTTTTTGCAAGCCCAATCCAAATCCCGTGCACATCCTCGTCAGCTATATCACCTGAAATAAAAGTATAGGAGGTATTTAATAAAATTTATAATAAACTGGCTTGTGTGGCGGTGGCTTTGGCTGTTAACAATGTTTCGAGAATCTTACCAAATATATTCCGAATGTAGCGATTAAGGTAGAAATTCATTGTATTATTCGTAATGCGAGCTAACACTGACTTTCTTTCCATGCAGCATTCTACAGCTCGTGGCCAAGGCATCTATGCATGAAAACCAACATTTAAAATGTTTAAAACTCTCAACTTTTCTTGCAAATCCTTTTCAGTCAGCCTTAAATTCAGTACTCACCGTTTCCGTGGACATGTAATAAGAAGTATTTCCCAAGCGTCTAAATACTAATTCCTCACAAGTTGGAATATGTACTCTTAGCACTAAAATTACATCAACAACGAGAGAATATTATATAATAACCTTTGACAAAGCAAGCATCATTCATTCATTGCAAGTAAGTGAGGAGTTTTTTTTTTGTAAATGACGTACTATCTAGTTTACAAACATAGTACTTCTCCTTGAAGCAGTCATCATGACTGACATAGTACTTGTCGTCAGGTTGATGGTAAAAAGCTTCTAAACATTGATTTTCCTCCTCCAGCGGCTCATCTGGCGTCATGTACCCGTGATAAAAGATTTTAGGATTGTGGAGAAACTCCCAAGTGGTGGAATACCAGGCTAATCTCTCTTTAATCCCGTAATTACTGCCCGAAGTCCAAAAGCCAGCGTTGGGATACATGAATCTGTGAGCTGTCAGGATCTTCAAATCCCTTTTGTCTAGCTCACCCTCTGTCAGAGCGAACAACTCAAAACCTCGGTACTGTCGACAACATCGTCTCGCTTTAAACCAATTTGCCTACAAGCAAAATCCATTCATTGGCAATTGTCCCCAAATATTTAATATTTTTGAAGTAAGTAATACTTGTTTTCTGGATCTTTACAACAACGGTGGCGCACTTACAGGTCGTTGGCTTACAAACAAAGTGTTCCTGGTTATGTATCCAGTAATGTTTTTGAAAATTCCGTGACAAACCTCTGGATCTTTATCAGCTGAATTACATAATATCAAAAAGAAAGTCAAAAGAATCCTTCTTTGCATTTACAAGCAAGCATAATATAAAGTTCTAAATTCGTAACTGACTCCAACCAACCAACCAACCAACCAACTAACCAACCTCTATATTCACACAAGTATCTGTATTCTTGTCTGCATTTGGTTCGCGTTTGGAAAATGTGCGTGGAATTCGTCATTTTCGCAACAAAACACCACTTGTTCGCATTCTCATCCTTGTAATAGCCTCTGTATAAATCTTTCAGAATTTTTTTGTCCCCTCGAACAAATTTCGTCAGATAGGTGTATGTCCTGACAGGGACGCGATACCACCTGGGGCCCGTCCAAATCCCAACAAACTTGGACGGATCCTCTAGGGGAGGAGGGACGGCAGTGAATGGAAGATCGTTAAATATTATTTGACACTAAATATTATTGTTAAATATATATAATATATTGTCATACCTCCTGGAGCATTGTAAGATTGTGGCTTAACATACTGTTGCACCCCCAACAACAACACTCTCATTTCTTCTGGACCTTTCTTTTCAAACAGAACCATGCCATGGCTCTTACACGACCAGGAAGCCGCGTAATGATGCGACTATAATAATAATAGTATATTATGCTCAGGATTTTCAATTATCAATTTGCAATGAACCCTTTGCAGATGATGTTTTAGCACAATTCCTTACCTTCCTATTGGAGAAGTAATAGCGATTGCCAACATCCACCAACTTATTTGGGATCACATCAACTGGGTAAACTATAGCGTCATTGACACAACAACAATTTTGTGTAAGCCTACAAATTGTGGTTCGGGTTTAGTCTAAATAATAATTAAATTGTGTTTTACATTGGGTCTCGCAGATGACACTTCGTCTGACTGCGCACGGGGTGCCATACAGCGCATACGAGGCTCTAGCGTCAATCACAAAGGACAAGCAGTACGCCTTCTGGCCCCCTCGTATGAATCGGGGGTAATGAACGGAGAATGTGTAGTTTGGCTTTCCTTCTAAATGTAGAAAACTGTACCTTCCGTTGATCAGGCGTGCTCCAATCCAGAGTCCGTTAGTTGAACCTTGATGTCTTAAATCTGAAAATGTGTGTAGAGAGAGAGAGAAAAAAAAGTAATTCTGACTTTCACTTCCACCACGAACGGACGTTTTTAGTTCCTCAGAGAAATGTCATACTTAAAGTTTTATTCGCCTGGAGAGAGCCAGAGAGGTAATTGCCCTCGGTTGGGGAGATGATGGTAAGGAGTCGCATTCCAATCGCTTTACAGCATCTATATGCCTGGCCCCACGTCATCTACAAAAGCAGACATCTCATGTGCTATTTACTTATTTCAACTTTAAAAAAATACAACAGATCGACCAAAGTTGAAAATTCTGCTACTGGCTAACCCTTATCCCAGGAAAGTACCTATACTCTCTGGTGGTCTGTGGAATCTCGATTTTAAACCTTTCTGTCGAGTTATCACAACGTGGCCGCGCTGCAAATTAAAACAACCAAAACCTAAATAAGTTATTCACACAAGTTTATAAAATCACATTTTCACATTGAAAACACTTACGCTCACTGCCACACATGTAATGCAGACGATCTTCGCATCTGTGATCTTTGAAAATCAATTTTTTCGAATCATCCACCACTGCGGCCCCACACGGGTCGTTTATGTCTTTCATAAACGAGCGATCCCGTACCTCCTCATAAGTTCCCCAGCGAAAAGGTTCCGTCTCCAATTTCTGGTGCGCCCCTGTCCAGAACATGCTGCTGGGCCCGGTGTACTCTGTTATAATAATTAAACGCCATGTTGTTACGTTTTCACGCTATATCCTAAAATAAATTCAATAGTTGATTAATAATATTGAAGGGTGCACTTTTCTTGGTGAAAGTTTCAGTAACGTGTGAGATTTCTTTGGGTGACAACCGGGCTAGTTCCTTGCCCATTGCTTCACAGCAGTAAAATGCATATATCCAGGGAAGCTACAATAATAGCAGGAAAGGAAAGCTCATTTTATTTAAATCAAGGCAATTAGTTGGGAGCATGATAAACAGGTTTTTTTTACCTTTATTTTACTATAACGCAAATTCATTAAAGTTCCCACGCGGATATATTTAATTTTACTACAGTCCGGAACCGGTGTGGGATCTTCGCATAAATACCTATAAGCCTTGCTGCAATTTCCCGTAGTAAGGGCCAGCGTTGCATTAGCTGGGGAGTCGATATGCACCGTGGGACATTCATTTTCATCGTAGCCCTTCCCTCCGTCAAGAGCAATGAACAAGGGCTGAGATCGTCCTATGGGATCCACTCCTGGTGGAATAGTTGCACAAGTACACTTTTATAGTCAACGGAGCAAGTTTTTGGTTTGTCAACTGTCAATGCTTATTTATTGAGTGGTAATTTATTTACGGTATGGTGCCGCTATCACAGCGTCCTGCAGAAATTTCAGCTTTGCAGCTTTCTTCCAGGGTGTGTCGGTTGGGATAGTAGCAATCTTAAGATTCCGGCTAAGACAACAGCGTCTTGCCCAATTATAATCCACCTACAGATAAGAATATAACTAACTAGAGTGCAATTGCCCAAAAGTTTGGTTGGACTTGAATACTAATAACAATTACCACCAATGCGTCTTTTACCAGATTCAGTCCATAGTAAATCCCAAAGTCTAATGGACGGAGTGTGCAAATATCATGTCCAAAAGGGATCTCGTGATGATGGAATTCCGGTGTTATTCCTGCCAGAGATCTCACCCGTTCCGCGTCTATCGGAGTTACACCTTCCTCGCTACTCGACAATTCCAACTCCTGATGTTTCTCACTCTCCCGTGTTGCGTTCGCCGTCAAATTCGTGACTGTCGAATTCGTTCCTGTTATGCTCGCTACCACCTCCTCGTAGCTGTAATCCTCCGTAGTCAAGTCCTCTTCTGACTCTGCCGAATAGCTGTCCTTTGGCCAGTCTGTCAAATTCTTTATTCTCTCCGTCACTACCCAATTCGTCCCTGCCCACTCCAACCAATTCTCGAAATCAGTCCCATTGCCCGTTTCATAATGATCCTCAAGGTCGGCGTCATCCGCTTCTCCTTGTGCCCCCACCAATAGTAGAAACAATAGAATTATAAAGTGTAAACTTATCATGATCTAAAGCCAAAAAAAAAACTTAGCCACTTGGACGGAAAGCCGGATAGCAGCACTAAAGACACATATATAGGCAATCATATTCAATGACATGGCTTCCATCCCGGCGGTTGAGAAAACAACGAGGCTTTTACAATTATTGCAATTCCACGAATTTTATGCCAACACAAAGCATTTTATTTTCATACTGTGTCTTCTCCAGCCTCCTTTACGATTACGATTCGGATGAATTTTGCAAATTGCTTTTAGTTTCTCAGAGAGAATTGAATCGAGTTTATATATTTGATTAATGGCACATTAAGGAAAAAAGCATTGCTGCACTGAGCATCCGTTCCATTTTTAGAACAATTCTGCTGCTGCCACTGCCACTGCCACTGCCACTGCATTCTTCATGGGCAACCACCACTTAAAACCAGCAGCAGCAATAGCAGCAGCACTGCATTCCCAGCCTACTATTTCCTACCTCTTCCACACACACACATCCAAAGTGGAAGAAGAGAGAAAAAAGTGGAAAACAAAAGGAGACAGAGAGCAGGAGAGAAACTTAAGGAAAGGCAGCGGATTGGAAACTTATTTCAGGAGAGAGAGAGAGAAAGCAACGGCATACCAAGGATATATAATATAGTAAATACTTAAAATCTATCTTCTGGCTATGAAGGACATACTGATATAGTGCAGCAATACGTGTGTTCTTGTGTGTTGTGGCATCATTTACTCGTTTCCCCTGTGAAATACTGGGCTCTCCTGCTCGTTGGCTTATATACTTAACACAAAAAGTGAAACTTGTCTAATGCCAACTATTTGCTTACATATTTCACTCCGGCTCACTTACCTTTTAAGCCTGCAAGTGCTACTCACACACATTTCCCCTTTTTTTCCCCTCTCTCCCTCTGTGTGTGTGTGTGTGTGTGTGTGCGAGGAGTGTGGAACTCACATTGCGAAAACGTTTCCTTTCTCCTGTTCCAAGTTCCATCCAACTGGCTTCGTTTTTTTGGAACAAGCAAGAGAGTAGCAGTCTCTTTTTTCACTCTTCCCCACACACACACACTTTCCTCCAACCTCACAACTCTTCACTGTCGCAGTCTGACTTGGGCCGTGAAGCAGAGCAGAAGCTGTTGTACGTGTTCGGTCGGAGACAACAACTCATGAACCTCCTCCATTTGTGTTGGAAACCAATTAAGCTCTGAACCCCTGACACTTGAAAAGCCACATGTGAAGGGTCTCTCTCTCTCTCTCGCAACTTTTTCTACAAGAAATCAACCTTGCTAACCTCGAAGGAAAGAAAAAAAATCTCTGAATAATTAATCAAGGGAAATTTAATAGCCACCACAAAGTCATCTAGTCATCTGGCTCCCCTGGCATTTTCATTGCGGAAGAAAAGTGCACCCATTCATCTCTTTTTTTTCTTTCTTTAACTCTGTGAGATATTCCAAGGACGACGGGTACAAGTTGACTTAAGAAGACGAGTAATAAAAAAATACATATAGCTGCTGCTGCAGCACTGCATCCTCCACATATTTGTTAGTGTCCTATAGTTTAATGCAGTAGACTGCTACTACTGATGCGACACACTCATAGTTTTTTTCATATCTGTCAGTAGTGTGCACGCGATAA
Organism: Dicranocentrus wangi; assembly: GCA_036850665.1. NCBI lineage: Eukaryota > Metazoa > Arthropoda > Collembola > Entomobryomorpha > Entomobryidae > Dicranocentrus > Dicranocentrus wangi. Next base: position 10,561 of record JAANSN010000241.1, read on the forward strand.
ACTGAAAGAAAGTTGAGAGATGCAGCAGTAGAGGAGAGGCATGGAACAAAGTTGCAAAACTGGATTATAATAATACCAAACAAAAAAACAGTATAAAAAACATTCTAGAGTGTAACTGTTGCAAAACTTGGAACGCCACACAGAAAACGAGAACTTAAACAACATACCTAATACCATTCCTCATAAAATCTGTTCCGTGTGAAGAAGACACTTTTCCTCTCTACATTTGGATTATTACTGTTTTGCAAACAACAATCAATCAGTTCAAGTGAAATTTTGTAGTGTTTCAACTAATAATATTATATGCAATAGAAACGAAAAACAATGAGCTGCGATGCTAAAGCCGTCGTCGTCGTCGTCGTGTAGAAGGATTTGGCAGGGGCTGTAGGGGAAAAATTGAAAATGAGCCTGGTGAAATGCATGCATCGCATCAGATAAACCACCACACCGAGAAAGCAGGGTAAATAGGATGAAACGAGAGGTGGTGGTGGTTGCAGGCCTGCTGGTTCCAGAAAAGTTCCAGGAAAACCCACATGTACAAAAAGAAAGTCTTTAAAAATCCACAGGAAATCATCTCAAGTTGACTTGCGGGCTGGAAGGTTTATTCAAAAAAGGATTCTTGATTCAAGATAATTAGATTACTCCCTTTGTTGTTGGGAAAGTGCTACACACGGTCGGATATTTAGTAACTCGAGGAGAGAGAGTGAAGTCGCGGCGGCCTTCTTTCATCTGGAGGAGAAGGTCACCTTTCGTTTACTACATAGGGGCGCGGGGGAAACCGACATGACGCTACATCCAGTTTAGACTCTTTCAAGAAAAATAATAATATCGGATTTGTACTTTGTTGCAGCAGTTTTTCCAGTGATTCCAGCCAGTACACACTTGGAAGACATAAATAAACATATAAAATGGGATCAGTAATATATATATATACACACACACACACACATGTGCTGGGCTAAATCAATATTGAACACAACATGATTAAATTCTACTGGAAAGGGAAAGCAAATGATGGCATTCTTAGCAGCAGCAGCAACAGCAACAGCAGAAGAGGTGTTATTCCAGCATCGTCCAGATCTTCGTGAGCAAACCCATTTCCAAGCTGGTTTCGCCTAACATTTTTTCCCCTATTTTGTACTCTCCAAGGAATTTCCTCTCCAGCTGGAAATATCAGCTGGAATCCATGACTTCCAGCAGGGAGGAAAGGTATCTTATATAAATATTAAATGAAAACGAGAGATTAAGTTAGAGCCGTTAAATTATCATCATTTCAGCCGGTAAGCGAAACCATCCATATTTTTGTCAATTTTTATTATTATTATTATTACTACTACTCTTTTAAATAACAACGTCGTTCTAACACCACGTTTTTACACTCTCGCTTTACAAATTCTCACAAAGAAAAAAACAAACAAAGAACCTATCATAATTGGAATCCTTTTTATAGCAAAATAAATGAATTACCTAATTGGAATCGCTACTCAGCCACCTAAATAATGCATCAAATAATAACGACATTTTTTCCCTGCATTTTCATACATTGATCATGTATAATGTTTATATCGCACTGAAGGAATGCGCTTGAGGATGAATTTATATAAAACATGAATGTGAATGCAATGCAGCATCATAATAATAATAACCGCGTGTCATTATTAATCCAAACCAACTGCTGACACATTTACTACTCCCTAGGCGCAGCCTTAAAAAATTTCGGGAGAAATCCATTAAAACATTATATATATATTTTCCCCGAGAATTCAATTTTTGTCCAGTTTAAATACTCATATTGCACAATATTTCCACCAAACTCCCGTCATTATCATCATCATATCATTATATAGCGCGACACACAATGAACATTTTTCAAAGATGATGATTGCAGCATGAAACAAAACAGAATGCATTACACAATGAGAGCGAAATAAGTACATTTTTGGAACATATTTTTTGTGTCTATATAATATGTGTCTTCTATTATACCTCACATGTTCCCTTGTGAAATCACTTCTGCTTCAAATAGATATTAAGTAGTATGAGCACAACACACGTATCCCCAACTCTCTGGAATGACTTTTTTCCTAAAAATGATTCTTTTTTCTTCATATTAGTATGAAAAATTGATCAATTTTGTCATATTAGATGTACACGTGTCGTATTATTGTTGTATGATGGGCAATGTTGTTTTTATTAAGCCTGCACTCCTCGTTTTATCCCAAAATCGCACAAAAATAACTGTTTTTTGTGTAGCAAAAAAAGTAAAATCCTACGCACCAGGATCAGTATCAGACCAGCCAGGTGGGCGTCACAACAGACATGGCGTCTTCTGTTGTGTGTTTTTTGTTCCTTATAAGATTCCTCTATGTCGCATGTGTCTATCAATAGCAGAAGCGTCTGTTGTCTTTTAAAAGGGAAGTCAGTGGAAAGAAGAGGCACAACATCAAGTGCGAAGATGATAGCACATTACTCCTACTCTTTGTGACATAAGTAGCATGTCTAATATTGCGCTGACATGGATCTGTCGGGGAAAGTTCAGAATAGCATCGTTTCCTTGGAAAGATGACACATACTCAACTCAACTCATCCCGTCCATTTTTTCCCCGAGACAAAGTCGACTTTTAGAAGGAACAGGAGCGTTGAGCAATAAAAAAAATACATTGGTTGTTTTTTTCTCTTCGCCAGCAGAGTGATAACTCTGATTTCTTGTGACGCGATCTAAGAGATATTTCAACTTGGTCGTAATAAGATGGCAGAAGGCCACGGAAACATGGAATGCAGGAAACATGGACAATGGGCAGTAGTAGTAGTATATATATTCAAGGAAAGGAGAAAGTTTCAAGGAGAGTCTGCTTGACTTCACTGCTTTTTCTAGGGATGACATGTTTTTTCCCCTGTTCATATCTCTGTAAATAATATTTTTTTTTGCTGTAGGACAACATCACTTCCTTTTCATAGGGATGTAGAGAGAGAGAGTGTGACCTCCAGTTCATAGGAGCACTCCGAGCCCAGTTATAATAGGAAGAGCCCAAAGGACCATAATATTATATACTAAAAGTATATAGTTTTTTTTAGTTTTTTTTCGTCCAGCTAAATATACGTATGTGGTTGTGCCATAAATAAGGGCACATGTCCGCCTTCTCATTTGCGTAGAAAGTTGTCCAAATCGGCAGCGGTAGTGGTGGTGAGGGAACGGTGGTAGTGCGGGTGTATATGGTTGGGCCAAAAAAAAAATATATATATGCCCATTGTTTGCAAGTGATGATGACGACGATACTGCGTCTCTTTCTTCCACTCTGACTTTTTGTTCCAGACCGGGGGAGTTGTATAAATTCTGCAGTAAATTCTTTCTCATGGTCCATTCATTCCACAAGAGAGGCAATAATACACCCATGATAATGATATGATACGCAGCCAATTCCTTGAGAAAATGGGCAGAGATTATGAGCTTTAAAGGATTCTCATTTTTTGTTTGTTTTACCATGGCGTGTTGCATGCAGCGCATTTCTTGGACTATTATCACATTGCGATACAAGAGGAGAGAAGAGAAACTTTTAAAAGTATATCCCCGAGGTTTTTTTATACTGATACTAAAAAAATGAGGACATAATGGATCCAAGCTTAGGTTGGGGGGATGACATATGTCATTTGTTGTTTTTTAGGGTGATTATTTTTTTATTTTTCAATTTTTCTGCGCCAAGGAATTAGAAGAGCTTCTGATATACATAACAGCCGCGTTATTGTGGAAACGACAAACTTGATTCTTGTACGAGTTTTTACTACTCATGTAGCGTTTATGAGTAACTTTTTCCCATATTGCCGTCGGAAACGGAGACTTTCTTTAGGATTGAAAATAACTTTTCCTTTTCCAAGGTATGTACTATAACCAGGACGATCCTAACTAGCTGGGAAAAAACACGACACGAACGACACCCAAACTCTAATAATGTTTCGACGGAGCATGAAAAGTTGTAGAGCGAGCACATACCTACATCCCACAACACAAAACTGTTGTAGTCATCCTGAAATTAGATTTGTATACAAATGTAATATGTCATCCTTGATCGGTTCTACATTCAATATCAACCCCATTTCTTTCGGCTATCTGCTCCTCGCTCGATTTAATCTACATGGTGACTATGGCGAGTATGGAGGGCTCGTCGTCCAAGCACAAATTTTCTCCCAACAACATTTGGATAAGGCCACTTACGCAAGCAAATGTCTCATAAGAATCCAGCAGTTTCCTTGAGCTATTAAACCAAGGGGAAAGGAAGAAAATGAAATGGAAAAAGGTCTCTCTCTCTCTCCTCAGATGTTATATATAGTATATGCTAGGGGGATTAAGATTTCACCTTAGCAACCCTTTCCTAAAGAAAACCCCCCGGAGCAAAACTGTTGGTGTGGAAAGAGCCTTTTTTCTGTGCTTTTTCCCCTGCATACGCGTACTTTCCTCCTACTAACTGGTTGGAAAACAAAAAAAATGGTTAGATTAAGTATGCACCGGTTTTCTCCAGCAAAAGCAGCAGGAGTAGCACACATGAATGGAAAAAAGATGTCATCTCTATTTTCCTTTCCGCGGAGTCAACAACCAGAGAAAAATGTAAAAAGTCAGCAGTTCCTCGTTTCTCGGGGTTTCTTAATACCATAATATTTCCCACGGCCTCCAGTCGTGCTCCCGCAGAGAGCCCGTATTGATCTCATTGTCAGCTCTCTCTGTATTCCTTGTGTCGTCAAAAGTGATCCTTCTCTTCGTCCTCCTGGATGAAAAGAGTTAACTTTCAACTTTTCGGCTTTTTTTTCCTTAGCTTTTTTCCACAAACTGACTTTGGCAACACAGCGAAAAAAAACTTGTTCTCATTACTTACTTCCAAGTGAATATTTTATTTTCATGTTGGAGCCAGGAAACTAAAAGTATATAAGCATATGGATATGGAGGAGGAGGAGGAGGCTGTTGTTGATTGTTTGTCTAAGAAGGGTAGGGTAGGACTGAAGAGTGTGTGTAAACAACACGGGATTTCAAGCTGGAACTGACACGCCACACCACCACCACCGTTGTTAAAGCCTTCCCGTAAAACTCACCAGTTTCACATTTGATTTCATCCCAAACAATCAATTAGCTGTGGAACAAGGGAACTTGGAGTATATAGTTGACTGTTTTTAATGTTGTTAAGGAGTCCGACCGAGGTCCGAGCCAACCACAAAATTAGATTTTTCGATGGTGACGCACGTAGTACCTCCAAAGGAAAACATCAATGTTTACTTTGCTTATCAAAAGAAACAAGTTTATATCCTGTTCTCGAGAATCTTGAGAAGGTTATTCAGTGAGAGAGTGAGTGAGTGAGAGAGGAGTAGAGTAGACCTCTCGCTTCTTCTTCTTCTTTTATTTTTTTACAAATTTGACTCAGGAAGTGATGGAAGCAACTAACTTCCATCGAGATTCTTAGTTAGACGGCCAAACAAGTCTTGTATTTGCAAAAGCTCCGTGTTACCCCCATCTTTATCGAAGGATAGCTGGAGGTTGAAATCAATAGTGGAAAGCTATTCCACTCTACTTATAATAGGGGAAAGTAAGTATACACGGTGCTAATGCTTTCTCCTGTTTGTCTACCCCCGCTAATTTCACCAGATCCATCTTGATCGTCAACACAGCTGAATTGGATTTCGTTTCTCGTTATTTGTTTGAATCTTCATTTCAGTTTCATCTTCATCCCTGCCGAGTCGGAGGGGTAGTAATTCCAAATTTTTGTTTTACAACAACGCTCGGTCTCGGGTGGGCGAGAGGATGGTAAATTGCATTAGCCTTTTCCAATTTTCATTTCATCGTCTGGAAATCATGCTGTATATATGCTTCCTTCCTACTATTTAGGAATGCAATAATAACTAACAAAATTTCGTTAGAATGTCCTCTCCCATTTTTATTATTTCTCTCGTTTTATTATTACATATCTCTGATTATCACGAAAAGAAATGACATTTTTGCTGGATCCGGAGGTACAACTGTATCTTTTTCTAGCGAGAAGTGGAGCAGCAGCAGCAGCAGCAGCCGCTTGCTTGAGTAGACTTACCACTACGCCATTTCAATCCCGGGTTAGGGGTAAGCTTAAGAAGGGAAATCCAGTGCACCACTTCGTCTTGAGCGTCAAGTGTTCTTGTGTTCTTCCGAAAACTCGAACCCTGAAGCTTTTGTCCTGTTTTTTTCTCCCTTTCTCTCTCTCTCTCTCTCTCTCTCTCCTTCAGAGTTTTCTCTTGGTGCTGCACTTTACTCTCCTTCCTCGTGTGTCTCAAGTGAGATGGTGGACTTGAAAAAAAATACTGTGGAGGTATATAATGTAACACAGAAATAAATAGTAAAACATGATGAGAATACTTGTGCACTAACCGCAAAAATCTGGGACCGTCACCCCTGCCACAATTACTTTTTCTCCGGCGGCAGTGCTACGAGCAACATATATTTATATATATAGTACCTCCACTCCACAAGGGCTTCAACAAAATCTTCAATAATGTGTGTTCCTCCGTCCCTATATCGCTCTTTTGCCTGGAAAGTTAGCTTAGAGAAAAATAATTGGAAGGCAGATATACTCAAGTGACCTGTTTTCACTTTACATACTACATATATACAATCACAACTGCTCTTTTTATTATAATCAGACCGAAATCGTAATAAATACATAATACCCTCGTTCCTTTGAAAGTACTTGTAAAAAATCGATCTATCAAACTTAGAAATAAAAGTGTTTTTTTATAGATAGCTTGAGCTCTTCTAAAACAACTATCCACTTTCGCTCGCTTTCATTATCCTACGCACACCACCACCACCACCACCGCCACCACTTGGCTTCCAATGTTATGGTTTCATTGAAACAGGCATCTTTTACTCTGTCATCTGAAGCTCCCTTGCTCCCATTTCAGTTGTGATTACTCAAAATATTATTATGATGGCAGCAGTTAAATGGTATATAGCCCCTCCATCCATATAAGTTTTGGAGGACCAGCGAAGTGTTGAATGAGATTGGGAGATGAATGATTCATAATTTCTTCTTTTTGATGCTGCAAAATAATATTATGTACAACTTGTTTTACCCACCTTGAAAAGGCTAGCCATTGTTTGGCAATAAATTAAGTACGAATGCCCTTTCTGGTTCTTTCTCCTTTACCACCGCGATGCTGGTGGTGGTAAAATTTATCTTGAAAAATTGGACCCCGTATCAAAGTTGAAAGAGTAGATGAGCTCTCCAGACACACAAAGCGTAAAGGACTGCTGCTGCTGCTGCTCCTGCTGGCATCCCAACAGAAGAAAGTGCAATATTTATCATGTGAATTGTAAACTAACACACACCCAAAATGTAACTGAAATGTAAAGAAAGTGGAGAAAAAGGAACACGCCGACCGACCCACCGTGTGTGCACTCTGACTCCACTCCTCTACCTTTTTTTGCTAAGTTTTATTTGTTGTCAATGTCAAGAAGAAAATAAATGCGAAGGTAGTTTTTCCCCTGGAATAACATCCATAATGCATTAGCCATCTACATCACACCGTCATTTTCTCTCATGTACTCAGACTTTGAGCTCAACTCAACTCCATTGCCCATTTCCCTTTTTCGTCGGCGTGGAGCGGGCATGAAACGCATAAAAAAGTAACTTGGTTCGTTCGGCAGTGCTTAGTATATACTCCACGACGACGACGAGTAGGCAGGCAGCACTAGGATGAGATGATCATGAACAGCAGCGATAACCAATAATAATAGTAGTAGTAGTAGTAGTAGTAGTAGTAGTATCCACCTTGAGTGAGTAAAATAATGTAGGTGGTCTGATGGAGTGTGGTGGTATGGTGGTGGTGTTCCACCGCCGTCCAGGAAATTTCCTTGGTTTTCATTACATTTACTACTTTTAAACGTTATTACAGGCTCTTCTGTGAATTTCGTTATGGCTTTGATGGACTGCTAGTAGAACTGCTCTTCTACTGCGGGGGAATATGGCTTTTCCTTGTTTGCCAGAAGTTGGGATTTCGCTGGGCTTGCAGGTTTTCACCACATCCAGCTCCCAATATTATGTGCTTAAAATTCAGCAACAAAGTTCATTTGTGGGTTGATCATCCAAATCGTCTCATTGCATTTACCTTGGCTGGGTTGATCGTGAGTGATTTCGGCGTAGGCAGGAAACCCTATCGAGGCCGGTGTGAAAGGGGAAGGTTTATGGAGGCTGTGACATGAGAGAATTTTCCAAAGAATGAGAGCCAGATGAAGGGAATGGGGCTTTCATTTTTGTAAAGGTATAATATAAAGGCTCGGATTGTCTGCTTCTGCCTTTGCTTTACCACGATTATATGTAATCTCAAAGCGGGAAAAGTTTTCTGAACAAAGAGGACTATCTCTCTAGAAGGCGCAGTCTTTTTCAGGTGCGGTTACCTGGCGACGTCGACCCTCCTCCTCCAATGTGCTAACGGGACGGGAAGCCTTTTCAACTACTACGTATGAATGACAAACGCTTTTGTGGGGACAAAAACTTTTCTTTGAAAGCGTATAAATTCGGATTTCGTATCTGATAATGAAATGAGTGAAGATTTCGCCACAATCCACCACGATATAAGTAGGTTCTGCCCATAACGGAGCAGATATGTTCTTTCGTTCGCTAAGGGTCCTATATATGAATTCAAATCGGTTACACTCTACAAGACTCGATGAGATTTATGCGTGTTGCCGTAGGTTACGAAATAAGATTGCGAGTAGTGAAGATTGGAGTTTGTAAAATAAAATCCCGAATAGAGTCTCTATCATCAGCAGCAGAAGTAAAAGTTGGTCCTGATGGAACATGGGCTTGTACAGTCTTCAATTTAGGAAATTACCTGTAAGTAAATCATCTGCCCGGTTTTCCAAAGTCATAAATTTTATACCGTAATAACAAAAAATAATTTCCACTCAACTGGTTTCCCCCCTCAGCCATTCAGCCCTCATGACTTGTCCCCAAGAGTGTTGATTCTCATTCGAGAGTAAAATCTATTTTGATGGCGTCCCCATGTCGCCGCCTCTCAGCTCTCAACTCATCCCGAGCACCTTTCTCCTCCTTGTCAATTTAAATGTCAATAAAATGGGAAAAAGCCACGGCGATGCACGTTGAAAATTATGTAACCGAAATGGAAAACACTTGCCTTGGAAAAAGCCTCATCCGTCTAGCGGATCCGGCATTTGACGTACTTTTTACACTTATATGTCATGTCATCATCATCGCAATTTTATGACTTTCACTCACTCCACTTCCCTCACGGGTGCGACATTCTGATGGAGTTTAATCTAGTGTAATGAATGGAACGAGAGAGGGTTAAAACATAACTGAGACTTTCCCTCCTCCTCGTCCTCCTCCTCCACCTCCTTCGCCCGCTTGTTTTTCCACATCAGCGTCAATCTGCACAGAAAAAAACAGAAGCAGAGGATTGCTGCTGGTGAGCCGTGTCACCACGGGAAATGCATGTAGTCCAAGCTGCAAAATGGGGAAATGTTTTATTGCTCCAAAACTGTCATCTACCTCCTTCGTAATTGTGTAACGGGGAGGACATCATTTTTCCTAAGTGGTAGCACATCATCAGATAAATGGATCAACTAAAAGTACGTAAACTCACAGCCTATCATAAATACATGTTTTATTGTTGTGTACAACAACACTAGAGCAGCACTGGACTGCACTGCTTGGAATTCGGATGGAGGTGGTGTAGACTGGCGGCGGCATTTTTATGACAAGTTTTCGTTTTTTGCATTTTTTTTCTCTCCTTTTTCCCTTCTGTCAAAAACCCATCGTCTATTTGAGAGCGGAGATTACGCTCTAGCGAATAACATCTCCGAGAAAGGCATCCCATTTGGCCAAACAAGATGCACGCTCAATAAGCGGATTTGGGAGTAAAACGACGGCATTTTGTGGACTCATTCATTGGGCAAAGCTTTGTACTCACTAGGCTTTTATTCCACACAGGAGGAGCGAGCGTCAGCAGAAGGAAATCACTTTCCAATTCCAGTTATTCAATTGTGAGTTTGGCTTCCACGCCAGAGTTGTAATAATAATTGTGAATTTCGGCGAAGAGACTGGCTGTTAGTGTTAGTACACTCACCTTTGTCTAAAATTTTCTGCGCAGTTTCCTGCAGAGACATCCATCTTTTAGTGGAATCCCTTTCATTTCACTTCCCATTTTTTCCACAAGCATAATATCATACCGTATAAAAAGTAGTGGGATTGTGCGTGTATGACGATAATTTTCCAGGGTATAGTATTAGTTTAGTAGTATGTTGGTGGTTGGTAATAGATGAAAGCGACACAAATAATTAATTAAGCAGTTGCAAAACACCACCAGGCAGACAGGAGGCCTAATCACAAGTGGCGAGTTGAAAGATTGAATTTCAAGACTGAAACTGGTAATTTGCGGGCAAAGTGAAAGGGATCCGTCCTCGTTTCGTTCTGGCTCTCTTCTTGCTTGGGTTGCAATGGAACTGGAAAGCCGTCGTCGTCCTCGTGTGTGTGTGGGGTTGTACGCGCGGGCTACCAATAATGATACATTATATTTTATGTGGCAGCTAATATCCCTAAGGCAGGCTCTAGTATCAAGGTAAATTTACAAAGAGAACTTTCCACTCTGCTGCTGCTGCTGGAGTGGAGGTGGAGCCAGTCCTCCAAAGTGTTCGCCGAGCGGCGAGGTGGAGTACACGTGTCAATAAAATTAAAAAGTAGACTCATGATTGAGTTGACTTCCACTTACTCTCTCTCTCTCTCTCCAGGGGAGAGAGAAAATGGCTGAGTGAAATTGGAATTCATCAGCAAAGTAATTTCATTACGTATCATTTGAGTCTCTGATGAAATAATAATTATAAGGATCAGGCTTTTTCCACTAAAAGCAGTGTTCCCTCTTGCTCCTTGTTCAAAGTCATTCGCCTAGTGTGTGTGCCAGTCGCGCGATGCTTAGATCAGCTCCAGAGAGAGATGAGGCACGTACGTGTCGGCATCCAGTTAGTCATTTACAAGACGACACCGTGCCTTTTTACCGGAAGAGTGATAGGAAGAAGGAGGAGTGCCGCAACGACGATATTCATGTATTCCTTGTCCAGGTTGGAGAAACATGAGAGAAAATGAGGATATCCAGCAGAGGATACTCTCAGCTCGAGGAGAATTTGCATAACGGACATAGCTTCTTAGGTAGCGGCGGCGGCGGTGACACAATCCCGTTAATTCACACTTGGAGTTGTACACACACGACTGGCACACACTCGACTCAGATGGCAAGATGACGATGATGATGATGATTTCTCATTGAAGACCGTATATCCCCTCGCCTCCGCTGCTGGAAATGGGTGCACGACGACGCCTTGTAATTATGCGAGCTGGTGGATGGAAGTGGAAAGATGACTATGGAAGAAACAGGGTTCCTCCTGTCCTTGAGTCTCCATTTATTCTAATTACCTCTCCGCTGCTCGAGATTCATGCTTTTCACTTTCTGCAAAACTGGAGAGTCATATAGGGATTGAATACTACGGCAGCAGCATCAGAGAGAAGCATTAGCATCCGCAATAAGAACCCTCCTCCACTCATGCACATGTTTATGCATTAGTACGTACATGTACTACATCAAAATACACCAAGAAGACGCAAGACTTTTTCCCTTTCTTCCGCCGGAAAACCTGGGAGATGAAGAAGGAGATAGAAATACGAATACCTTCTCTTTGGATACGATTTTACTCACCTGAAAAGGGGAAAAAACTTTTTGATTAAATCTTCACCAAAAACCATTTCGTGCTCGGGCGAAACATTCATTCATCCATCGCAAGAGAGAGAGAAGCCAGCCCGCCCTATTTAGCATTAGCACTGAGTCTGTGGATGAGGTTTCCGGAGCAGGAAAAGTTGGTATCCAATGTCAGCCTTCTTCTCTCCTCAATCTAGTATGTATTATTATATGCATCCCGTAAAATCCTCTTTTGCAATTTTATATGCAAAAAAAGGGGAGACGCCAACAACGACTACAAGTCAGTAGGTATATACACAGTTGACAAATTCGTTGATTGTTTAGTACTCCGTGGGGTTTTTCTCGCCGATGTGAAGTTCCAGGAAGGGGAAGAAGAAATGCGTGAGGAGGACAAAGATAATGGTCTGGTCTGTCTTGTTCTCGCTTTCTCTTTTCCTCACTCACTCTTGTCACTTGTTTGCATCTCCAGGTTTTTCCAGCGGGCCCTATACCTCAGCAGGCAGGGAAAGGAATATATTATTGTGAGAAGAAGACGCTCTCCCACCAGCCGGAAGAAATGGAGAAGATGAATGAACTCATGTAGAATTAATTGGCATTGTTTTATAATTTGGAAGATGGCTCAACTTTGGAAGGAAGGAGAAGGAGGAGAGGATGTTCTTCGCTATGCGTATTTTCAGAGAACAAAATAAATAAATAAACTTTTTCCCCGACCCTCCTTTTCTCACGCTTTATAACGAAAGGAACAACAAACGCAGTGATGCAAATGGTCGTCGTTCGTTGTTGCTTCTCTCGCGTGTGTTTCTGCGGTGACGTGATGATATAGCACAGAGGTGCAATAAATCTTGCATGAAATGCTAAAATGACGAGTCATTTATAATGCAGCAAATCTCACAGCTTATACTTGTATTTCTGGAGGGGGAAGTGCCGCACAAAAAAATGGAACATGCTCTCCCATTTATACAGAACTCCACTTTGGCTGCCAGACGTATCCACCACCGCTGCCACCGCTGGCTTGCCCAACTTTAGCAAAAGTAATCAGCAAAAGTAGCTTCAAATGTGGTCTTCTTTCATGAAAATGGAAACATGAGTCAGTCAGTAGTCAGTAGTGTAAAGCAAAGCATAAGGTGAAAAGTGGTAACTGCTTTCTTGAGATAAATTAAACATGATCTCTTCATCTCTTTCCTACAAGTGTTCCTCCGCGCAATGATTTCCCCCTCTTCTTTGTTTACTCCGCACACAAAACCTTTGTTCACCTTTTTGGCTTTCCGCTCCGTAGATACATGACTAGTGCCATTATATAATAGTATGATGATGGCATGAGGGAGGAGTAGTATCATCAATCTGTAAGATGTTGGTTTAAGAGATGGAATGGAATCAACAAAATCCAAAAGATAAGATGGGAAAAGGCTGTGTGTTGTTTGGGGAGAAGAGTAAACTGGATTTTTCCTACACGCTCCTCCATCTGCCACCATTTTTTTTGGTGTCATCAAGATTTTGCTGGAGAGGCTCTTTGGGGGGTGGAGAAAACAGAGAGGAGGAGAGGAACAAACAGGTTCTGTGTGTAATTTTCCCGTTTTCTGAAGCATAAACACAGCATCTCACACGACGGTGCGGTGGTCGTGTTTCCTATAAAAACCACTTTTTTAACACTTTCCCCCCGTTAAATTGATGTGTACATTGTTGTGAAGGGAATATGTATTTGCGTCTTGTTGTACGCTTTCCATCCTGTGTTTCCCATGATGGTGGTGGAGGACACACACTTTTCGCTTAATGAATTCGATACGTGAGGAGTGAGTGAAAGCGTGCTATGAATATATTAAAAGATGCGGTGTAAATATCAAGGAATATGGAAAACGCTCGGCATGAGACCAATCAACAGTTTGCTTTCATCTTAGACCCTGTACAGCAGCAGCCTGAACAATTTACACTTTTAGTGCTCCCAAAGGTGCCCTTTCCGGCATGGCCGCGGTTCTATTTTTTTCGGCAGCTCATCACACCTTGTGAAATTTAATTAGAGTGGGTGCTCCACACTCCTCCTGCCAGCGTTGTTGGCGTGTGATACGAAGCTATTATATGTACTTGAGGTTGAACATGCTGGGACTCGCCGCCGCCGCCGCCCCTATATTGGGTCTCTAAAAATAATCATACAGTCACTCTCGCCTTGCTCACGACGGTGTATCTATATACAAACTTGATAATAGGTGTTATATTTATTATGCCTATACGGAGATGAGTGAAGAAATGTATAAAATTAATGGAAACTTCCTCTTTTACTCTATTTCTCAATTCCACTCCTCCATTCCAATGCATAGCTGCACCGCTCTAGTATAAGGAGAAAAATTCATTTTCTGACCTGGGTGGCTCCAAGACATCCCATCATATTGTGTATGATGCAATCTGCAAAGGGAGCATGTCTATTGCTCTGCTGTGACTACCCAGACCCATTTCATTTCCAGACGTGGACCCCACACACACTCTCTTTGTTTGCCCAAAGATGAATCCGAGAAGACGAAGAGGAAGAAGAAGTAGAAGGGGAAAAAACGTTAGCGTCTGCCTTTAATAATGTTCTTCTGAAACGGGGATTTTTTTTCACAAGGAAAATATAAAATATTGATTTTTATTTTTATCTCTTCCACATATTTCTCCTGATATCGGATCGTCGATTCAAGGAAGAACGGCTGGAGGAGTAATGTCGGGTGTGTGTAAAAGTAAACTCGCGGCGGGTTCCCACTACGTAATACTACGAACGACGTACGTCTTCCACACACAAAAATGTGACGTACAAGTGGATAGGTAAGGTAGACGATGGATCATTTTTGGTCTCGAAATCCCAAATTGACGATTGTCTCCTTTCTCTTGCTCTCTCCCCATCTTTCCATTTCCATTCAGGGTACACGCCAGAAAAATGACGATGGAAGCGCGTTTTTTTCCACCACGAGAGACGATTCTACACAAAAATCTATAATAGGTAGATCCAGAGAGAGAGAGAGAGAGAGAAAGAGGGAGGAGGGGGATAGCAGAAGGGAAAACTTTTTTTTATACGAAGGTGGATGAAGGACGTCGTCGTTTTTTGTCATTTTGAACGTAATCCATCCGTCCTCCCGAAAGGCTGTTTGCTTCCCCAGGGCAGAATGTGGCCTGTCACAGGGTTTTTGATTACTCCATGGATGCTCTATACGAGGCAGGGCTCTATCGAGGCAAAGGGAGAGAAAAGGACCATTTCTCTTGAATGGATTGCAATTAAATCTTGCATGTATGTACTTTTGGCTATAAAAATTGGACTATTGGAATCTGTGCAATCTCCTCAAATCTCGAGTTGTAGCTAAGCCACAAATCTCTATCCACAGGTAAATTGAAAATCTATTTCTTGCTCTCTGCTAGTCTGCTCCCTACTCGTACACACACAACTGACACAACTTTTATAATTTTACAATGTGGGTGGGTTTTGAAGAGGGACTATTGGCAAGTTGGTGCATTCATTGAGCGCGTGGGTGACTAACAACGGCATGAGGACGCATTTATCCCCGAGTTTTCCCCTTTTCTTCTTTAAACTAGATGATGATTTTTATCTTGGTAAAAGGTCTTTCCCTACATTGGATCAACGTATTATGACACTGTCAAAGAAAATAAGATGTGTCAAAATAAAAAAAACTGGATATAGTCAAGTTTTTTGTACACAAACTGGCAATCCTTACATAGAAATACAAAGTATACCCATGACTGAGTAACTATGAGTTCATGTTCTTTTCACGTCGATCCTTAAGCCAGTCGACCATTTTCTTAAGAAAGTTCTGTTCTCAGAGAGTGAAGGTTGCTGCCTAACTCCACTCTCTGGTTGACGACCACTACTCCTCCATCCAGCGCCGACTGGTGCACAGTGGACCAGAAAAAATGGAAAAAGTGAACATTTCATTATAAGTTATTCCAGTTATCACTTTTTTTGGACGGAGAGCAAACAGTTGTTAAGTTTTGCAGGAGAATCCATCTTTTGATTGGCTCGTCATTCAGTCCTTTTTCTCCTCTTCAATATTTGAAAATGGAAATGGCAGAGGGTACGACGACTTAGGTCGTCATACATACGGTCGTACGTACGTATTTATATAGCTCACAGCCAGCCAAATTACTTTTTCTTGTCTGAATTCCCTCCAAACGAATTGATATTGAAGCACAATGCGCTATCTATATTGCTACTCCCATCCTGTTCCCTCATTCACGTTCCAAAGTGGGAAGACGCACGCTGCCCACCGATAAGAGTGGTACTGCTGCCGCTGTGGAAGCTGCACATTCCGCCATTTTCTCAGGAAATTTTTCCCTTTGTTTGATTTTCATTTCACAAATGTTTCCATTCACTAGGCCTGCTGCTGCTGCTGGTTTGAAATCCAGTCAGTGGGCAGGCACCACCACTCGTTGAAGTGGGCCTCTCGAAAAGTCTAAAATGGGGATGGAACTTTTTGAGAGTGTTCTTCTCCCACAATGATCCCCTTCCCAACAACTTAATCATGGCAGAGGGAAAAGTGTATTATTTCGGTGGGCTAAATAGAAACAATATGTGTTCTTTTGTTGGGTTTTGTATAACGAACGAACGAGATTCGATATTGGAGGGAGGATGTCTACGACAAGCAACCATTCTCCCGTTGCGTTATGCGGACATCCAAACAAGAAATCTTTTCTTCCGAGAAGGGGTTTAGGGAGTAGTCTGGTAAACAGGGGGACTGGTAATAGGATTACTTTACATGAATTTCTCATTGAAATTATGAACTCTTGAAGCGTTTCCGCCGTTTCCAGGGAAATATTTCCACTTCGGAATCCTGCTAAAGGAGTTTACCTCTCTACACCCTTTCATTTGTCGTAATTGATAGACGACGAAACTCTCATCCCAGCGACAAAGTTAGCTGGTATGTATTTCCTCGCGAAAACAATACACCTGAAACCTAAAAGATGTTATGTTTTCCCTTGATCTCTTGTTAGACATCCTATCGAAACAATTCAAGTGCGCACTTTTACTTCCACGAATTCATTTTTCGACGCAGAAACGGTAAGTTTTTTATGAAAGGATTGGCATGGTTTTTCTAACTGGTTGGTAGCACTATACCACATGGAAACATTGCCGTAGAGTCATTTTAAAACTGAGAGAGTCTCCTCCAAACTAAGTTCACTCCCAACTTTTGTATATCATCCTACTCCATTTCGTTCGTGGAGTGCGAGTAGTGGTATGTACTACTACTATTCTGCAATTATGGGGTTGGCTTCTTCAACACAACACATATAATAATAATCATTATGATGAATATAATAATAAGTAAGAGAAAAGTAATGATATATACGACTATGCTATGCGGAGGGATTCGAGTTATTTTTTTTCTGTGATAGTTGAAGCCTTTTGCTCATTCCTTCACAGCGTAGTTTTTTTCCCCGGTTCGTTCCCACTCTCTAAGCTTTTACTTCCTCCTTGACTCTAACGATTCATTTTTCTTTCTCCCTCTGCTGCTCTACTCCCCATTCCTATCCCTAGCCTTTTCCACACTTGAGCTGGAGCTGGAGCAAAACAAGAAAAAGTTTTGGTCTTGTCTTTTTTTTTTCTTCGTTTTTTCTCTAGCATTTCTCTCCAGCAATTCAGCGACACCCATGACGCCAATGATTGAAAAGGGAGAAATGTGAGGTGGATGGGATGGCGGAACTGAGCTGATGTTCATCACAATCATGACACTACTACTACTACTGCATTTACTTACCTTTTTATTGTCCCCAGTGTCCTTCATGATATGCAGTGTGTTGCGGGCTGTCATCCTGTGCATTGTCCCATGTACTTACATAAAACTAAAAAACTAGTAGACCCATAAACTGTACACACATAAGTTATATCATATCGCAGCTGCTGTGCCATTTATTTCGGTGCTCTTTTTTTACCTCGTATATATATGTAGTATACTACGGCCCCGTCTTTCATTTCTCTCACGATCAGTGAATAGTCAGCCTTGTTGCATTTCACTCGAGGAATAAAGCTGCTCAGAAGGGAAAAGTAGATTTCAATGAGAAGAAGCAAAAAAAAGAAGAAAATTGCACGAAGGGGGAAAGAATGGGCAGAAAAAAGAATGAAATTGATCTGGCATTTCTTTTCTCAAGTTTCCCTTTCAGCGTGATAGAATGAAATATCCTATTTATTTGCTGTAGGGTTTTTTTTCAATCCTTGTCTTTCTCCAGGGAAGACCTAGAATTTCCAGTGTGACACAAAAAAAAGGTAGTAGAACAAAAAAATAATGTACAATTGTTATACCGTGTGAGTGGTGTTACACAATACAGGCTCGAAGCTGGGGAATGAATCCTCTGTAGTCAATCTAGAACAAGTTGACGAAGTGTGAAAATCTCTTTAAAACTGTGTCGGATAGAACAAAGGGAAAAGGAGTAAAAAGGAGAGCAGCCCAATTGAACATAATAAATAAATGAAGGAATATGTAATGTAGAGGACGAGGTTCAAAGGGAATACTATATAAATACAATATTTTTTTATACAGTTGGTCTGGTTTCCACCAGTACACATTCTTTTTGTACAATACTCAAGAAGAAGATATTATAGTAATGTTAAGAAGTGTCAGCTTTCCCTTTCTGTAGACGGAGAAATAACTCGAACTAATAATAATGCAACGCCCACATCACGTCGATACCCTCTTGCTCATTTGGGTTATAGGTATATAATATATTGCTGCGAACCCCTCCTCAGTTGGATAGGAAGGAACCACCTGCCAGACACTCACCAGGGGAGTGTATTGCAAGTTTTTGAGGAGATACATCTCTAGTCAAGTGCGTCGACCATCTATAGAACTGATTGAAATAAGACTCCTCTGAATGCTCGTCTTGGCTAAGGATATTATTATATTCTATTCTACTCCTAAGGAGTTGTTAGGGTAACATTGTGTCAATCAAGGGTGAGCTAACCAGTACGCCACCACCACCACCACCACCGCCCGCCACCAACCACAATAGTCTGAGCTAGCTATAAAGATTATATCCCCAATCAATAATGAGTTTAGTTAGATCCAGCAGTAGTCCTCCTGTTCATGATCCATTTTATTATTATGTATGCCGACGTGGGAAAGGAAGCGCAATGGTTTTATGAAGCAAATAAATGATCCCATTGCATTGTGTCATACAGTTTCCGCAAAATGATCCTTCCTCCGCACTCCCTTAGTTCCCCTCCACACACACACACACTCCATGCTCAACTGGGATTTATAAGGAATTGTTCAATTGGAGCTTATCAGTTGACTGGCTACTGCTCTGCCTGCATCCGATATTTATCAGAGGAGATGATCCAGTACTCACTCCTGCTCCTACTGAGCATATGGTAGCAGGACCGACCACCTACGAAATATGAAAGTATACACACGCTTCGACTCTTATATACTTTTAACATTATTATTGCTTTTTATATTATTATCCACTTTATTCCACCCACAAATTTTTTGTTTGGTCGACTGAGTCCTTCCTAGACTGGATTTCATCGATAGAATAGCGACGACGTTGGTGGTTATAGAGAGACGTCTTCATTTCCTGTGTGGCCCAGCCTGGTCGATAATATGCATTCACGATCCACTGCATTTTTTGAAATGGGAGGAAGACCATTTCACATTTCAGAGTGTCCAGTGAGATGTGAATATTGACCACTTTCCTTTTCACAGCAGAGAGAGAGAGAGTCAGGGTACAACTGCCAACTTTGCGAATTATGGGGATCCAACTTAACCCAGCAACCGTGCATCCTATTCTGTTCAAGTAGAGCCAGGAATATTTTTTGGTGTGGATATTTTGATTAAAGTGGTGATGGTGGTGGTGGGGCGAGGTGGTAACAGGATAAAGGTGGCGAGAGCTCTCATGTGCTTTTGATAAAAATGCGAGATAAATATTTTCACCTTTTTCGTTACTGTCACCTCGGGTAAGTGGTATTCCAGATTTTCAATTTTCCTCTATAACCTACCGTTACCTACTTACCTACCATCATCATCCAGACTTGAAGAAGATTCCACTCGAAATGGGAATATTGGGAGGAGGAAAGTACATTACCAAAGCCAGTATTATTGACATGGACCTGCCTGCTCAGCCAAAAATAACGCTGAAATTGTACTGCTACTGCTGCTGCTTCAGTAAAAGTCGCTCTGTACAGCGATATCATTCAGGATCACATAATTTCTAAACCCGATGATGCATCCAATTTCCAAAGAATTTGTTTTCTCAACCTTCCCCACCGTCGTGGCTGTATTATTACGGGCGACCATCAACGAAAGCAATTTTATTTGGGTCGAGATACTTGTACACCTTACAATACTTTATAAAATCCCAACAGACATTTTCGCTCGTTGGGATTGCTCTAGTTTCCCAGAGTCGCTGCTCTTGTACTCAAGGAGATTTCCAAAGCGTTCCAAACGAATTCCCCTCTTTATCCACCCATTTGGCAAAGATGTTGGAGTGAGTGTGGATGAGATGAGAGTGGAACTTCTCAATGCATGGATTTTTGTTGCCATTTAATAAAACATGAAAATGGGCGCCACTCCCATGCATTTTTTATCTCTCTCTCTCTCATTTCATTCCAGCCTTGTCTTGCCAGTGTCTATGAACACGTGAATTGCTCTGCTCGCTTTGGCTTTAGCCAGTAAAAAAAACTCAACTCTGGAGATAAAGAGTTCCTTTGCAAAAAGAGGGTTTCCAGTTGAGTTCCAGCTCCTCTGGAGTTGCCCCTGATACTCCCTCGTTACTTTCTTTCTACACAACTGTGGCGAATCAATTCATAAACAAAAACGCAATATCCTCCTACTCCCATCCTGCCGGCATTAGTTTCTAATATTTAGCAACTAATTACTTTTTGAAGCAGCTAGCTCAATAACGGGAGGAACGCACCCTTCCATTGAAACGCTTTTATTAGTCTAGTAGTAGGGCAATGTACTTGTAGCTTGTGTTTTCAGACAGCAGACACGGTTTTTTATTCGACTACTACCAATCAATCTCTGATTTCCCGTCATCCTCGCACTTCCTTTCCCCCCACTTAATCCCCTTTAAACCTCATGTTAAAAAGCTGGGGAATAAATAATATTGGTGGGGGCTCTTCCAACCTGGAACTCTTGCAGTCTCCCTCGCCATAATAATAATATCCCCTTCATCAATTTTAATACCAAATCCTGAATATCTCCACACGGAAGAGAGTGCATTGGAATTATTATTCTTACACACTAGCTCCGACCGACCCAACCGTCGTATCCACGTCATCACTTGGACCAATGGCGAGGGAACACACGTGTCAACCTTCTCAAATATAATATTGCATCTCAAGTAACCTGTCCTTAACAAACGTCTAACAAGGAAAGAGATATCCTTATATACATGCAAGTGTTGGAAAATAATGGTGACAAAAACAACTTCTCTCACACAACCACACAAATGCCCTAAAGGACAATATTATGTTTGAAGTAGCTTCCTTGGTTGGAGTTGTTAGCATTCCAATTTTAAATTTTAGAAATGACGTATACACTTTTCGTATTTTAGCAGACTCAGCTTCTCAGAAATAATGAGCCGTAGGTGGTGGTATACCACCGCTCCAAGGAAATTCTCGCTCCGATCGATACATTTCTTCTTTTCTCACATACGTTTTATGTTTCTTCCCATCTCAAAATGTAAATGAGCCTTATTAATAATGCATAGATTATTTCAGAAAAAAAACTATTCCCATTTTTTACTCACTCTTATTGGCTGGAACAAATCGGAGCATAATTTATTATATGCAACGTTTCCAAATACCATGTTAAACCGGGTTTATTTTACAACACGGCTCTCGGAGTCAGCCAGCAAAATGCAAAAGTCAATCTCCCTTTCACTATATACTAATATATATACAAAACAGGCAGAGAGGGAAAGAATATATACCACGACGACGACGACGACGACGTAGGATGGTTGGGCATGGGATGATGCTTCATTGGAAATAGCTCGAAAGAACAAAGCTTGTTACCCACCACTTCCCACTTTTTCCCTTATATATTTTACCCAAATAAAGAGCGCTCTGCTTTTTTTCCCTCAAAACATAATAAAAATCCTCCTAATGAGCTACAAAAGCACTTTTCCTAGTTGAGCTCACATAATGTGCATTTTAGCCAAGAGAAATTGCTGGGCTCATCCTTCTCCATAGCACTCCGCCATTATTAGGTTCTCTCCCTGCTTTTTAAAGACTACGAAAAAAGTGATAAACGAACCAACTTTCACTGTCTTTTCCCCCCAGTTTGCGTGTTTTTAAAGGTAAATCGAGTTTCTGTTGAGTGACGTTTTTCTCCTCTCTCTCTCTCTTTCTTCATCCCATATTACCAAAGAGTAAGTCACTCATTTCATTGCGGAGGTTTTCTCCTCTGGCTTGTGTACTTGCTCGCTCCGAAATGATGAAGCTATTGTTGGTAAGCACACAATGAGGAAAACTTGCCTCCTGTCTTTGTTATCCTGTTTGTAAAAAGAATTGCAATGTAAATGGCAAGAAAGAAGCTGGGGGTATTTGTATTTGTTGGGTGGTGGTGGTTGGACGTCTATAAACATGTACATATATTTTTTTACAAAAAAAAAGTAAAAAAAAATAAAGCCAACCGCTTTCTTTTTCTTGAAACCGTACATAGTTGTAGTAGTATTCCTAATACAGAGTGGCTGACTGGCTGACAAAAGAGCGAGTGCCGAGTGGATTGAGGGAAAGGGAGGGATATATATATTATGTACTATGTACCTAGCTATTTTTCACTTTGTATCTCGCAGCAGAATAATATAATGGTGTTGTTAGCTTAGTGAAAAAATCCAATTTAGTGGCTTTTTATTTCCTGTCTGCCAATATTGTGAACCGTGGTTTTACAACTGGATCCCTCGTTTTTCACCCAATCATGTCAGGCAGTGCACTACATTGGAGGCAATGTCGATGTCATTTGCCATGCAAAAAGATTTATTTATTTTCCTCCGCTCTCAACATACAAACTCTTTCTCCTCCTCCTCCTGTACCTCCTGCTTTACCTCCAAACAAGAGAAAGCAGAGAGAGAGAGAGAGAAAAAAAAACTGCAACGGAACGGACGTTTTTTCCCCTTTTTTTCACTTGAGCAGAAGACAGTATCCTATATAATACTATTGCTGCACTGCAGTTGGAAGTTTTGGGAGTTGGGAGGGTATATATATGCTAGACAAAAAAAAACTAAACTAAACGAACGAGCGTGTTACCGGGTTTAGTCCGTGGTGGTGGCGGTGGTGGTGTGTAGATTACATTATGTATGTACTGTGACACGGAAATGCATTCGCGAGAATGGCATCGATAAACCGCGTGGTTCTGTTCTGTTTCTGTCTGTCGCTCTCCCCACAAATACAGACCACACCACCTTTTTTTCTCTCGCGATTCCCGATCGATTATTACTAAGGTTTAACACTTCCGGACCGAGGGAGGAGGAGGAGGGAGTGAACTAAACAAGGTGGTTTTTGCTTCTTTTTTTTCTGCACGTGTCCATCCGTCGTCCGTATTTACTGGGGGAGTTAGTTGCAACGAAAATGTTGTTGTTGGTGCTTTTCTCTGTTAAAACAAGTCTCATAAGAGTAGTTATGAGAGTGCACGGAAACGCATGCATTATTATTAGCCCCTTTTCACCTTTTCCATTGGAAAGGGGAAAAAAATAAATTTTGTAGGGTAATGGAGCTCTTGAGGGTGATACAAGTCCATGAAAATGAAAACAGCGAGAGCCCTAGCTATGCCTCCTCCTCCTCTCCACTCCCATTGTGCCCTCTTACAACAACATCAACAAAAAAATGCGTAATTCATCTCCATTTATATCATGTTTGGAAAGGTGAGCAGAAAAATGTGTCTTTTATGCTTCCAGCCTGGGGGGGGGAGCAGAAAGGCTGAGGATAAATACTACTGCAACTACTGCTCTTTCCCCGCTTTCTCAGATTATTCTCCATTCTGTCGTATCCAGCGGTGAGCCACGGCTGGGAAGAAATTAGGAGGACTATCATATCATGATACAGCTCTATCTCTCTCATCATGTGTGTGTGACAGCAGCGGTTCATAAGACAAGTTTGGGTTTTCTTACCGACGAGGATGGCTTTTTTTTAAAGAGAAAGTTTGTTTCTAGGCACTTTACCCTACCGTCGTGTCTGTTGGGAATTATGGGGATTTTTTTTATTAAAAAATGCATTTCTCTGCAGGTTGCGTAACACGTATGTGAGTGTGTGTGAGTGAGTGGGTATAGCCAATATCATAATGGGGATAAAAAAAGTGTGTGCCCATAGGTCGTCGCGTCGTACAAGAGCAGTAGTTGTTTACTTTTCGTCCTTTCTTGCGTTTACCCTTACACTTAGGAACAACTTTTTTTTGGATAAATGTGTGAACACAGACTCGGAAAGAATTAGTGGATTCATGATCATCAGTGATTTTACACCGTGTTATTATTTTTTCAGTCAGTCGTCTCAAGCTTTCGTTCGCGTTCTCAAGTGCCCCTATATGTTCAGGACCGGGGAGCAATATGAAGAAGTCATTGGGAGACACGACATTGCCCGTCCTCCACTCCAAGACGGCTAAAGGCTCGGTCGGTATATTATTTCATGGGTTGAGATTTTCATAATATTGTGAGGATTTCGTATCTAGAAAGTTGCGCATTTTTAGAGTGGTACGTACGCTTTGTGTGTTGCTCTGTGTGTGTGTGTGTTTGATGTGACATGATACAATTATAGTCGAGTAGAATCGAAAGAAACTGTTGTTTTGTAAGTGATGAAAGGTGTTGCTGGCGGGTGAGAAAGGAAACAACTGTAAAATACTTTGTTCTCGATTGCCTTGCCAAATTCATCACTTTCTAAATCTGCTTAAAGCAGAGAAACCGGGGAGCTTCTTGGCTTGTTTTTTTTCTGTACTAATTACTTTTTCCATTCTTGTAGGCATTGTCCATGTCGAGAATGGCATTGGGACTTGAATTAATCATTAATTTAAAGTTTCTCTTACTTTTGTCAAAATCTGTTTAGCCAGAGAGACATGTATTTTTGTAAAGTTTTTGCTTTTTGTCAAAAAGCCTGGGCAAATCTCTACCTTCTTTAATGAACTTTTAAGGAAATCGTCAATACACATTTTGATTCGAACACTAACAAGAATTACTGCTTAGAAAGACGGCGGCAGCCGGTTTTCACTGTTGTGTAACACTTTCTCCATTTACACTGTTTCCATGGGTGTGTACACGTCGTTTCACATGAAACATACAACTGAAATGGATGGACTTTATAAATTGTAAAATGGGAAACTGCTTGCGTCAGATGTAGGCAGGCATGCCGCAAGAAAATCTATTTTGTTTCCAAGGACATCTTTTCTTTTTGCAGTGGATACGGGTAGACGGAAAACGTACAAACCAGCATCCACTTGAGATACCCCTTTCGGTGGTGCTGGTGGTGGGCTAATAGTAATAAGCCAACAAATAGATTTCCGAGTGGAAGCCCCTTCATAAAAATGCATACAATATCTCTCTGAATCCTACACAATTCCGGAAGCTGCTCCTCACTTATTTTCCCATCTAAGCTTTTACATTGCTATTTATATTAAAAACTGGATATTAAAATATGCTTTCAGGAAAAAAAAAAGTTTAACGAAAACCAGTCCTTCTTTCCTCTCTCTCTCTCGAGAACACTCAAACCTCCCGATTTTGCCTTCTACGCACGAAATCGTACCCACCTCGACTTTAAATCCTTTGAAATATTATTATATTTTTTCCTGTGGCAGCTATACGATATGTACGAACCTCTCTAAAATCTCATCCACATATTTTCCACAGGAGAAATTTCCCGTTTGAGCCAGAAAAAGGAGGAACTACGTGAGGTATAAAAGAACACAGAGACACGCCACAAAATAATAATAAGTAATCATATTATACGTCACACAGAAAGAATCGAAATGTGGGATAGAGATGCCCTTGGTACAAGTGATTTTATATTTTCAGCGTCAGTCAGCAGCCTTTGTTGTGTATGATGAGTTATCCTTAAAATGCAACAAGCCAGTGTAATATATATATGTGTAATGCATTATTTTTGTGTTTCATGTTGTGAATGCAAAAAAAAAATTCATCGTGTCCCTTTATAGCTTTAAAGCTAGAGACCCACACCAGTCATTTTTTTAAATAGTAAAAAAAAAGCCGACCAAAAAGTTCAGGCAGGTTAGGAGAGAGTTACAAGAGGAGGAGTACATTGTGTGCTAACCATTGTAAAAGGATGGCGAAATTGATATTACCTATGCTCTCTTGTTCTCATCACACATGTCACCCTGAAGTATTCATGTGATCCGGTGTAATTCCACTTGAAGTTTGTTTCTTCTTTTTTTCGTGGTAATGATACACTACTACTGCTTCTGTTTTTTATTTACCGAGTGTCAGCAGTCGATCCTCTGGAACAGGGAAATGTTTTAGGATTACCAGGGAAACAAGTATATATGCCACCTTGAGCTTCTCTTCATATTTCATGAGAAACAAAAGGAGGACTACTGCTGCTGCCATATACAGAGCTGTTCTATCTGTCTAGGAATATAATATGCATGAAAAAAAGGAAAAAAAACAGGGAATGCGATAGGGAAACATAGAAGAATGTGTGTGCATCACCACCATGTGTTGGGTTGGGTGCGCAAGATAGCATATAGCCGCTGGCTTGAACTCTTGTCATCAAAACTATCATCATCATCATCGTCATCAGAGAGAGCGTTTGGAGAGAGGAACTGGGAGAAAGTCAACAATAAATTTCCTTATAGTGGGTACAGGAGAAAACTACTATCCGAAAAAATAAAAGCCATAGGAGGCATTGTGGTAATAGCTTTGACTATATTTTACATCCAGTGTGCCCTTGTGGAGAGGGCAACGACAAGATGAATGATGTGGAGAGGAATCGGTTGGTGATGGTGTGAGTGAGTATGTGTGTGTGTGTGCGATATAAGATATAAGGGTTGTAACAGAATTATAAAGTCAGGCCCACTCCGTCACGTTCCGTCGCTTTGAGCAACCATAATGATAATTGATTTAGGAATTTGGAGAAAAGCGAAATTTTAATTATTCATCACCAGCTCACTAGTAATACATATATTATATATATTCTCATCGCGACTACTCTCACAACTACTACCACCCGAACCTCATGCTTTTCTTAAAACGGACCGTGGCTTTCCATAACAAACCTTACAGGATATATGGGAATAGGAGTGAGAGGAATCCTCACTCCACTACTATGAAGAAATGTCAACCACGGAGAAGAGAAAAGTTCTTTTTGTGACAGGATCATATAGGAAATGGGAAGAAACTTTGGGAGGAAATATGGCTTCACTAGTAAAACATAATACAAGGAAGAAGAGTGCCCAGAAATTCCTACTCGATGTATGCACCCCTCTCTCTCTCCTTGTCTATTTTTTATTACATTATTTTCTCCCGATAAGCAAGACTTTTAGTGTGAAATGGAGGATGTGATGGGAAATGGGTTGAATGGAGCATTATTTTCTCCTGTACCTTGCCTCCCTCCCTCTCGCTCTCTTGGTGATGCTTTTGGAGTGATGATAGCAATGATACAAGTGCAGATAACCAAGCCAAGATTCTTGCCATGTGGCTTCCACTCCAAAAAACGGAGAATAGATGGGGAAAGTGAGAAAATGTACAATGTAGGAAAGTGAAAAGAAAAAGCTGATTCTTAAGACACGGCGAGAGACTTTCTCTCTTTCTCAATGTATATGATGCTCGACTGCAGAAATCCCGTTGTCTTTTGCACGTCACAACCTAGTGCAGATTTTTTTAGTTTCTTTCTTTTTTCCCCATCTCTCTCTCTCTCTCGAGTTTCATTGTTTTTTTGTCTTCACTCTCTCCTCGAGCATTACAGCATTCAAAGCCAATAATGTAGTATGGGATGTAATTCAGATGGAGGAGGATGGAGGAGTGAGTAGTTGTAGTAGTATTATTCAGTATTGTGTATCTCTGGGTGGAATCCTCCTCCTGGTACATATCACGTACTGCATTTCATTTCGTCGTCGTCGGCCTCGTTGTCGTCGTAGTAGATCCACTTGACTAAGAGAGTTTGTATGTTTCTTCGTCGTCTCTGTATACATAATGTATGATGCATGAACCTGGGTTTCGACACAGAATGGGCATAGTGCAAACTCTGGTGACGGTTGGCGGTGTGATAGCAATCATTGGCTTACTAGTCCTTCTCTTTTGCCACTATTTGGGAGGATGGACCTGGACCAAGGCATGGCTTCGCTCGAGTGGCGAAGAGAAAATGGTCCTGACCAGGGCGGGCACTCATCGACATTTCAATCCAAACGGATACATGGTTAGTTTTACAGAATAACTTCTTGTGCCTTCTCTCTCTCTCTCTGACGTTTTCTTCTGTAGTCAACGCTACCAACAATGATGAGACTCGCAAGTCGTCGTACGTAGTAGCTCCACTAGGAAGACAAACACTGTAGGGCAGACATATTATTATTTATTATAATTTTTGTTTCCAAAAGCCGTTACCGTTGTAGAACCGAAAAAAGTGGTGGAGGAGGAGGAGAAGGTTAGAGGAGCAACTTGATGAAACAATACATATTATTATTTCTCCTAGAAAGTAATCATGCTAATCTGACTGAACGAAGAGAGATAGATGATGATGACATTATATACGAATAGTAGTAACTTTGAGTAACCATCACAAATTACAAAATTGCTGTAGTTTGAGTGTGCCAGTAGGTGTGGGTAGGTTATTACCGTCATTTTCTGTGCTGTGTCGTGCCATTTGGTAGCGTCCCTATCGATACGTAATAATAATAACGTATAGAGTAGTCAGTAGTAATTGTGTTCGGTTGAATTGAGTAGTAGAGTAGTAGTAGTAGTAATTTATAGTAGTTGTCCCCAGTTCGTTGTTCGTGTGCATTCTGTTGCGTTGTGTACTTTTCCTACCTTTTGTCATGAAAATCTTGCTTAAGCCTCTTGCACGACTATAATAGACTAGCATCAGAGAGTTTCCAATGGGCTAAAAGTTGAAGAAGCGGCTATGAGGAGGTTCCATCCAGTGAAAATAAACGAGAAGTACGAGTACGAGTCTGGGTTAGTGTGACTGACTGTGAGCACCACCTCCGCCCCATTACCCGTTTTAATGGCTTGTTTCCACCTAAAATAACCATTTAGCTTGCTTCAAACTTGAGTGGAAAAACAGGGATTCGAATCAGGGGGCTCGGCTGGCTCTCCCAAATCCAGCAGGATAGGACTACTCGACCCCGACATTTTATGAAGTTCATGAGTGGCAGTTATTGGTATGATCCCTGCCATGATCATAAACAGAATTAGGGTTAGAAACTAAAGCTGGGAGGAGGAGGAGGGGATTCCGTTGTTTGCTAGGGAACGCGTGTCAACTGGGGAAATTTATCTTATGAACAAAAAAAAGCAGATTCGGATTTGGTTCTTGCCTTTTGCCCACTTGTGTGTGCCCCCCTCTCATACTCAACTTGTTTCCTTTCCTACGGTTAGAACAATGCAAGCCTTTTGTGCAGTCTGTTGGATTTTTTCGCTTATGGAGCACTTCCTGTCACAACAAGAAATGGGATTCTACTTTACCTAGAGTTACTTACTCTGGTGACAACAATTTTTTTGTTTACTAGACAGAGTTAGAGAGAGCAGGAAATGGGATATGTTTGACATGTTTGAGTTGTTGCTGGAAACCAAGTTTTTCTTATTCCCACATTCTCTAATAAATAGAATACAATTTATTCTTGGGGAAGACAACAAAAGCAGGGAAAAGGAAGTAGAAGACGTAGACACAAGACGAGGCAGGCGATAATGTGGCAAGAGTTGTTGCGATGCTCTCTATATTGTTACTTATCTAACCAACTGTGTGATCACGTTTCTGACCGAGTCTATTTTTGTATTTATTGTTATTATTTTGCTACCTCCTCTCTGACGAGACGTTTGTGTCGAAAGATGCGAGGAGCAAGGAAATACGGTGGTCCTGGTGTCATGTTGATATTATTCCAGTTAATGGCTGGCATGATCGTATTACACAGATTAGTTTCACACTTGCCCAGAAACAAAAGGTGTCACGACCCATCTATTAGTTCGGCTTGGGTAGATAGATTAACTATATTTGTATATATATATATATATCCGTGCGTAGCCACAACCACACACGTAGTAAGTGAACTATACTTCACGTAAAAGTAAGTAGCCGCCTTGGCATATATATACGTATACTGTACTACTACTACCTGTATTATGTAGAGCGCATCGATTTTTAATTTTTTTTCGCATAAATTAAAGGCGAAACCAAAAACAGTGGAGCTTGCTTAAGAAGACAATCGTGTTTGCATGGCCGCATGAATATGCAGCAGCAACAACAACAATGCACGCTGCTTTCACTTGACAGGGAAAAGACAGCATGACTTTGATTGATGATGATCTGGTACATGCCCCACAACATTTAGTTTGGAAATTTTTTTTATACAAGCTCTCTGTATATGTATGACGGCTGGCACGTCACGTCTTTCTAAATTAGTTGTATGCAAAAGAGCATTATTTTATGTAACTTTGCATGAAGAGATCCCATTGTACTTTTGAAATATTTATAAACTGGAGTTTGCGGAGGGATTTTTGGGAAGTAAAAGTTGGATATGTATGTGATGTTGTTGTAGGTATCGTCAGACTCCGACCTGAATCTCTCTGGAAGGGGAAGTTTCCGTCGGTTTGACACGACAGACACCGACTACCATTTGTTTCGTCAGGGGAGCAGTACCTCACTGACGAGACCACAGGGTCCAAGCATTCCTCCGCAACCATTGCGACCAGCACCAGTGCCGCCTTCCTTTGCAGGAGTGGGCCAGCTAACGTCACAAAGTTCGCTGGACTCTGTGTTCAACACCGCACCGTCGTCACCAGCCCTTGTTTTTGGACCACCGGTACCCAAGATCCCGCCGCCACCTCAGCATACCGGCTCTTCATCCTCATCACATGCAAGTCCAAGAAGTACAATGGGAGATGGTAATGGTCGAGGGGGGAATACTAATGGCTCCGGGGGTGGAGGTGGAGGCGGTGGTGGGGTTCCCAATCTATCATCTACAAATCCATTCCTTCCTTTGCTCCAAGCGTCAACCCAGTTTTTCTCGCAGACAATCCAGTCATTTCAGTCGGGACTGCAGCAACCTCAAACCTTAGGCGCTACAGAGGAATCATCTGCCGAAAATATGAGCACATCAAGCGCTCCCAGGGAGTACACTGGAGAAGGGAAAACGTCACTCTTTCACGTGTCTGGAAGTACTGAAGGGACTCCGTCGTATAGTTCCTCCTCCATGACCATGGAGGATCCTATTGCTAGGACAGGATCTGGGGCGGGGTCAACAGTGTCCTCCGTCTCCACAGTTCCCCCTAACAGCGCTGGTCTAAGCATGGGTGAACTGTTATTCTCTGCGCCACCCGTGTACCAGTCAAAGGATTTGGAGTTGATGAGATTCCAAATGGGCAATGGAGGAACCAATCCAGTAACCACAGTCAGAAACCACCCGTCGGCGTTCTCGAAAGAAACAAATTTAACAAATATTTTGGGAATGACACCGGTTCCTCCTGGGGAAGTTGGTTATCTGACAAAACAGCCGCCGCCGGCTAATTCGATGCCAAGCAGCAGACCAATTGGAACCCGGGCTTCCACCGGTTCCCCTCAACACACAAGATACAATCTGTATCACCAAAACAGCGCAGAAAATATGGTGGGTCCACCGCCAAGTGGTGGTCATGGAGGGACAGGTGACATTATTCACCCGACCTCCCATTCCCCTCCGCCTGGTACCGTGGCGAGTATTCGGAGAGCGTCTTACCCCAACCGAAAGGAGTACACGCCACATGACACCATTCCGAAATCTGAATTTCCTCAGCATATCCCCTACATCCCGTCCCCACACCATCATCATCATGCCAAAAATGCAAGTGGTGTGGAACGAAAGGTGGGCATGGCAGAGACTGTCCATGGCTACAGCAGCGAGCCTCACCGCCATCACCATTATCTTCCACCTGTTGCTGCCACACCTGTGCAACCCTTTCTCGAAGAGCAAGAGGAGCCACCGGAAGAGCCCTGTACTCACCACCAGTTACCCCCAACGTCCAACTCCACACTGGACATGGAGCGAGAGGACTTGAAGAACAGGATAATGCTGGAGACAATGAGAGAAGAAATTCGCATTGCCAACGAGAGGATGGCTGATGTTACCAAAAGCCTGATGATGGATGACGTATTCTTTCCCTCTCCTCCTTCAACCGGGAGCAGTTCCGAGCATGGGAACAAGGTTCAGAAGAGTGACAGTTCCAGGCAACGGAATTTCATTGGGAGCTATCCTTCTCCTTCGTCAACTAATGAGGCAAAGGATAGGGACTCCGGTGAACTCAAAGGTGCGGTTGGAAGCAGCAGCAGTAGTAGTAGTTATGTGTCAACCGCCACTCCAATGAGAGAAAGCACCGGAGCGAGCATCATTACGTCGACGGAAGACGGAGGCACGGGAGAAAGGAGAACAGTGAGTTCAGCTTCGGGGGCATCACCATCGACTTCCAAGACCAGTTCCCAGTCACCACCAATCTGCGTCCCCGACACACAAGAGAGAAGCAATAGGACTGAGACTGAGGCTGGGCGGAAATATCATATGCAAGCGGGACCAGAATTGCAGGAGACGGATGTTAAAAACGGTTATGGAAATGGAGGAGCTGTCAACGCCAGCAACAATTGTGCTACGCCGGGAAATCCACCTTCTGCACTTGATTCCCAACGAGGCGAGTCGCTGAGTGAGAGTCAACCAGATATTAAAAGTGGTTCCGGAGCTGCTCTAATAAATGCATTGAGTGGTGTCTCCTTCAATAATGGTATGAAGAAACCCGAAATACTTATAGGAACTGGTTACCACGGTCGTTTTGACAATTTCATGGGAACCAAGTTATTATTAACCAAATGGGGCATTTATTCCCTTGCTCGTGCTCATTTAAGAAAAAGAAGAAGAAAAAGTTTTCCACTTTCCTCCGTGGGAATTTTTTTCCCACTGGGGAAAGTATTCAAAGAATGCATAATATATATGTGCTATTAACATTTTAGCTGATAATATGCCGCCATATTATCTTTATTGCTGTTGTGTAGCGCATATATATCTCGTGATATACGCGTGAACTTTCTCGGGGAAAAATATTCCAACTATGGAGTATAACCTTCCGAGAAGAGTTACCTTGTTTCCCATGAAAATCCTTCCTTTTTTTTGTCAAATCTACCGTGGGCGCTAGCAATATCGCTCCAAAAACTACAACGGTTTCTTCTTCTGCTTCTTCTCTCTCTGCTACCATTAATCAAGTCATGAGCAGCAGCAGCGGCAGCGGCGGCAATGCCACTACCACTCCCAACAGGCCGCCAACAGTGGGCTCCTATTTCAAACAGAATTCCAGATCTTTCTCCCTACGACAATCGTCCACGGACAGTGTTGGCTCGGATATTTCAGACTTGTCCAGCCCCACCGATGGCTCAATGCCGTCCCTCCAAAGGGCAATGTCATGTGACTCGGTGTGCTCCGATACTTCCGTAATCTTGGGAGATCTCGACCCGCCTCATATGACTGGTCATCTCTGCATTGGGCTCGAGTATGATAGGTAAGCAGGAGAAGTAGACAAAAAAATGCTGCTAAAATGAAAGTAAAATGCTAGCTGCTAACACAGTGCATATATAGTGGCATACATGGCATATATATCGCATTCCACCATGGGCTCGATATAATTACGACGAACAACACATAAGGTTACGGTTGGCGTTCGTATATCGTTAAGAAAGTTGTAATTAAGAATCAAGATTTCCCCCTGTCGTAAATAATTGATGAGTAATTTTTCCTGGACCGGGGTTCCTTTCAGCTTCCGTTTCTTCTTCCCACACACACCACGCCATGGCATATAGCCATATCCCCCGTCAGAGTCACAGTCGGAATGTTTTAGGTACTCACAAAAAGGGAAGAAGAAGAAGATGATGAAGAAGGCCACTTCATTAAACTGCTCTTTTCCCACCGAGCCTTTGTAACTTTTAGCGTCGTCGTGTAGGGTGAATCGCTTTAGGAACAAACGAGCTCATTTTCCATTCGCAAGGTAAATTAAAAGGGTACAATTGAGCTAGCTCATAATTTACAGGTAATTTCCGTGAAACAAAGCACAAAGTAAGTTTCCGGGTGTAGATGTCACAAAAAGAGCCGAAGAAAGGCTGACCTCCTCCTTGCTATGCTTCTAGTACAAGAAAGAAAAAAGGCCCTTTTCCTTTTTTCAAAGGAAAAACCTCTGTCACGTCATGTTGTGTATCGTATATTATGTATAATCACGGACGTAAACGTAGTTGGTATATAAGATTCCTCTGTTGTGAGCCTCTGACAACCCAATTCTGTTTGTACTTGAACATTCTTCCAGCCAGACATTGAATTCAGGAGAAATACGGAGTATACTCTCCTTATTCCTGATACAGGTATATTTGGGAATTGAATTAAATATATATCTTTAAGTGAAAGGGAAACATGAAAATTATAGCATACTAGCCATGCTACTTATTACCCAGCTAAAAGACAGAAGGAAGGAAAAGGAAAAGAGAGGAATGCGTGCTGTGTGTGCTTCACCAGGGTAGACAAAGACCACAGGTAAACACACTGGTTAAATATATATATATGTATGTATATATACGTGAGAGGAGAAAGTGACTTTGCCACCGTGTAAATAACCTTCATGCTCCCTGGAAACTATTTCAGTCTGTGTGGAGCAATAAGAAACATGTTCGTTCACTGTTTCCCTGTCCACATCCCCCCACACATCTGTGCTGTGCTGCACACTTTGCAATGCAATAAGTAGTCGGAATAATGTAGGCATGAAAGGATAAAAGTTAAATAAGCTGTGGCGGAGGAGCACAGCAACCGAACCGAACGAACCTCGCTCTCATTCAATGAGCAATCCTGGAGAAAGGGATTCTGGATTCTTGTGCTGTCTGTTCCCGGGAGGAGTGGTGGAGGAGATCCGGGCACTGAAATCGAGAAACACTGGTGCACTCTGTAGTCTACAGTGACTGGGAAATTTGCATGATAAATAAATAAATAAATAATTAAGAAGTCAGAAGTGGAGATGCGAGGTAGACTGTAGTCATTCAAGAAGTACGTGCATATGTCAAGTGATGTCATGTTGTGGAAAAAAGTGACTTTAGGAAATGGCCACGGTTGCATGCACAATCCCTCTCGGGTGTTTACTTGCTAATGTCTAATTGATGTGGTGCTATTCTGGTAAATAATTCACTCACCGTTTTCCTCCCTACTGCGAGGCGAATCCTGCCGACACTTGCAAGAATTTCCAGTCAAGACAAAGCAGGCATGAAAGGAATTGAGAATAAACTCCAGAGTTTATTCTGATAGGTTTTTTTTGGTTTTTTATACACACAATACAACCGGAATCCTTGTTATGAAACTCATGATTGATTATAAATGTTGTCGGACTCTCATTTTTTCCCCTTTTCAATTGTGGCAACTGCACACGAGGATTATAAAAATGCAGTTTAGGTACGTACGGAGTGGATGAACGGGGAAACCGTATTTTCACCAAAATTAGTAGAGCGTGCTTACGGCTAGATTTAAACCTGTCAGAAGGAAGGGAATGAAGTCAGCAGCATTCAGTTGGAATTCATGAATATACTTACTTACCTGCTACTAATGCACAACAAAACCTTAGAAAATTATACGCTACGAATATTATCAATAACAGCAGCAGCAGACTGCAGTGAATATATGGAATGATACTCAGCCCGTGGATTTCTGAAAGTGAAAGAAACTATGCTGCTCCATCCAGAGTTATATCGCATGTCGTGTAACTTTCACCTTATATAATTGACTTTACAGACGAATTCCCTTCAGACTTGTTCCTCCTTTCTTTTGGCATACGTTGAGCGTCTGAAAGAGCTTTTAAGAGGTGGTGGTGGCAACTGCAAGACATTCCCTGTTTAGTTAAACAACCGTACTCACACAAAAAAAGAAGGTCTGTAGCAAAATTACTTTTTCTTGTTCCACTCCTCCCAGTATGACTTTCAGAGTGTGGAAAAGTACACGACATTTACCGTCATCATCATCCATCCCCCATATGCACACACACACACATGCCATGGGAGTAGCCATAAAAAATTATTTTGCTCTGCATAATGTGCTCTCCATGCCGTGACTTGATTGCCAGGAGAGTGCATGTTGATCATCAGATTAAGCCAGGAGTACCGCGGCGGTAGCAAGCAGGTAACGCCTATCAAGCCTGCCAATTTTTAGTGCTAGAACAAGAAAGAGCAAACTTGGGAAAAGAATTGCCAGAAAAGGGAGTCACGATAGTCACGAAGTGAGTGAAACGTGAGAAATAAATGCTATGCGTAGTTTTAGAAAGGGTAGTAAGTATGCCCGACCATTTATACAGTTATCGAGGGTAGGGTCGGGTCGCTGGAATCATAGTACAATACACTTTTCAAGATACACTACTGCCAGCTGTGAAGGTTGTGAGCCAATTGACTGTGCGAATTTCCCATCTGACTTACTTTTTCCTCCGAGAAAGTGTTTCCGAGTACAAGGACCAAGAGCAAAATAATATGTAGCTAATATGTATACCTGGAAAGGTTGAACAGCCTTTCTCTGTCTAATGCTTTTATATATCTATTCATCGTGAGCATCTTCTGCCCTGACGACCTGGGTTGTTCCAAAAGTGCACTTTTATTGGCACGAAAACGTATGGGTAGTTGAGCAATAAGAAAATGTGAACAGACGTGCGTACAACTTTTGTGCAATGCATTCTCGTCCAAGAAGTTGACCATGATCATAATGAAAGAGAAAATGGAAAGTTTTGGGAACGCGTGAAACAGGAGGGGAAAGTGTGGTAGTACGAGTAAAAATTGATAATGAATGATGTTTCGTTTGAATAATACTGTAGTACGTAGTATGTATTGCTCCCTTCGCATCTACCCTTTTTGTCAATTTGTGGCGTATTGGGAGATCAAAGAGCTTTTCATAATATTTTACAGTATTATCAAAACGTACCTTTTGAGTTACAGCAGCAAACATAATTTCTTGTAGTCAAATTTTGCTTTTGCGTCATATTTATACGCTGTATTTCTTTACTACATATATCCTTCGGCGTTATTAGCTATCCTCATATTAGGCATATATCTTGTCAGAAGAGGAAGTCGACATCCGGCAAAAAGTATGTTGGCTTGTTATGAAATGAATACATTGCATTAGAGCAACAACTCAAATGAGATGAAAGATACACGTCTATTCTTCTTATAGCCATGGCAACTACAGAAAGTGTATTGTTCATTTTGAGCCTACCTACTACGCATCGTACGTTTATTGTAGAAAAATGTAGGCGGGGTAAAAGATGCTGGGACATGTCTCAAATTTCTTAAGTAGGTGTAGCTCGACTTTTTGTAACCCTTCAAAGGAACACACTGGAGTAAACACTCCTTTCGTTATACTCATATACTTGGGTACACAATTTCATTGACTAATTTTGGCTGTGAACGTCGTATATAGCATCAATAATAATGATATCTTTTAAGTCATGGGATTTGATATCTCATAGATCTCATCACATCATTGACATCAGTGTACAGCAGCAATATTATGAGAGATGAGTAGAACGTATTTAAAATGATTTCATGATCATAGGACGTTGCTCCCATAATATTGTACTTTGGACGAGTTTCATAAAGTGAAAGGCTTAGCGTGAAAGTATGGAGGGAAAAGGGAACAAATGATCAAGGAGAAACTTGTTGCCGAAATGTACTACTAGGTAATTTTTATTCATTGATACAGTCTTGTGTCAACTTGCGACGCATTTCGTCATTAGTAACTTGGCTGGGTATGGAGAGCATTAAAAGAAACACATTTGAGGAGAAATGCGACGCTTACCCAATTAAAATATTTTGACAGGTATGATGACTCATAATACGAATGGAAAGAAATCACAAAAACCGAATGGTAGGTACCTATTTAGTTTAAAAGTAGAAGGCTTAAGAAAATGCACAAGCTTGGAAAATCTTATTTACTTGTAAATTGACCATTTTTATCGTGATTTAGTGGCCGGGCTGACTAAATCTTTCTCGGATTATATCAAGCATTATTCACAATCAGATTAGAAACGAGTAGCGTGGAAAACGTGTTCGTGATGTGATAAGAAATGACCCACGTGGGCGTACACCCAGCAGGCATTGTTTTATCGAACGCATATAATATGTCGTGTTATGTTCTGTTATATGGTATACCTTATTCTCATGAATATGAGCTGCTGCTGCTGATATGTGAATCTTTTCTTGGTATTTTCTTATTCAGCGAAACAGCCGACCTGCTTGTAAATGTGATGGAGGCCAAGGACCTTGTGGGACCAGATCCAGATCCAAACGCCCCTTTTGACTCTTATGTACGTGTTTACCTGCTTCCGGACAAGACGACAAATATGCAGACAAGGGTACGCTCTTTTTAAAAAAATCCATACATTAATTGTTTTTTTTAAACCATAAAGCCATCTAAGCTCTTTGTTGTTTCATTGTACTTTCACCTTTGGCACTCATATATGTATCAAGTGCTATTTTGCTTTCATACCGTTTATATTACTTCCGGTTCCCTAAATAATTGACCGTTTGCTGGAATACTTGAACATAAAGCCACGTGCTTTGTTTACCATCCAAAAAAAACTGGCAAAGCCAACTGTCCAACTGTTTCTCGCCATCCCCACTTGTCATAAAAGCTGTAAAAGGCAATTACACTACTACACTACTTGCTCATATGCCCAACACTCCTCTGCCTTTTGTATATATGTATGTATTCAGTCATTTCAGTCGCAGGCTTTTGTAGGTGGTATTATTGTTGCGGTTGCTTGCTGACCATTTAGGGCATAAGAGCAAAATAAATAAAAGGAATATTGTATCACTACAAACGAACTGCAAACAAACTACGAAATTTCATCAAGAGCATAAGAGGAAAAACAGCATTAATTACTTTTCACTCTCGTATTCACTCCTAGTTAAGAGGCATGTAGGTTTGAGACTGTTTTCCCAAAATTGGGGCTTTTGTGATGATGATGAACCAAAGTGTACGTGTACTAACATAACATATATGTATACTTTCTACTCGACGACGACGACGACCAGAGCGACATTCTCTAGAAATGGGAAAACATTATGAAACTTTTTCTTTTACAGTTTGACTTTGATAATAACTTACACGTTTTGTTTCACAACTACTCCTACTTGGTCTGCCCAAAAAACGAAACCTTATAAATATGTCAACCTCCCTCCATGCTGAGGATCTACAACAGTTGCGTGACTGTATTATAATAATAATAAACACGAGTATACTTAAAAGGTTAAATAAAAAAGCAGGAGAAAAGCTAAACTAAACATAGCTTCTCTCATGTATATTTTTTTCTTCTCTTTTTTACTATTACAGAATTTTTGTTGTTCCTCATGCTCCTACCCCCTCCCTTTAATAATGCTCTGAACTCTGGGCACACATGGTTCACACTGGATTAGCGAAACAGGCTGTAATGGGATATATAAAAAAAATAAAATAAAATTTATATTCTATTATTTCCCAGGTCTACCGGAAATCGTTATGTCCCGTCTACAAGGAGAAATTCATGTTTGGTCTGGAGATGAGTGAGCTTGCAAATCGATCTCTTGTATTTTACCTGTATGCCACAGACAAGTATACTAACACGCTGATTGGAGAGGTGGAGTTGAAACTGGGCGATATGGATCTTACGCAACCTGTCGTCACCTGGCTCCTACTCACTGACACCGGACAGGTAAAAAAAACTGGGTAACAAGCTGTAGCGTATGAAATTTCGAGTGATGCATTACTTAGCTAGTTATTATTATTATTATTATACATTTTACCACCCCACACATGGTTGTTGTTGAAATTTAAGACACTTGTCAAGGAATATCTTGAGTTCCCATCTGTTCTATATACATTACATACAAAACCAATATCTTGAAGATTGACTAGCTAAATGCGAGGACGTTTACAACGTGTTGCAAAGTTCGGGGAAAAATATGTCGCCGCCGTATGAGCAACTTTTTTTTTAAATAGGTAATCTAAATTCCCTTCCATTGGATACATACATTCCTGCGTAGCTTCCACCTCGCTGCGTCCACACCACCATACCACTACATACCATTTCCGGTTTCGATGTGGATTATTGTACGCAGAGGAAAAATTTGATTCATTTAACGGCATCACGCACACGATTTCCTCAGCTCCCTGGCTCGCTCGCTTTACTGATTTCCCTATATCGATTACGACGGATTATTTTTTCATGTCTGTGTATATCCTGATCCTGACACATTGCTATACATACATTCCGCCTTCGTGTAGGTAGAGAAATGTCAAGGAAACAGCGCGTACGTACGTATTCTCTCCTTTTTTTACTGCCATATGGCAAAGCCTTTGTTTTGGCAGGTTCCCCTCTGATTACTCGGATATTGTAACCCATCTGCCTGCACACAATCACCAGCTGTGGAGGCTACCACTAGTACTACTACTACGCCTCTGGATCATGGTTGTGTAAATGTGGAAAAATTTCCCCGTAAAAGCTTTTTTCCCCCTTGGTTACTCTTTTTTAGGGTTATTGGAAAAGGAGAGCGTGTGCCGGGGAAAAGTACGTACTCGCTAAGTACGTACCGAAACAAAATAAACCATTGCAATCCCCTCCTCTCCTCTCATATATATTTGTATTGTATACTCTGCTGGCACCTATAGCCTCCTCATCTTATACCTTTCCTTTCCCGTCTCAATCGAAACCAGGACATGAAGTACGTACGGTACGTACGGCACACGTATTAATCAGACGTTTCCATCCAACGAACGGTTGATGATGATATATGCAATAAAAACGCTATTAGCCAAATAGCAATAAATAGGGGTTAGCTAGCTGTGTAACTACGCTATCCAACTAGTCAGTATCAGTATCAGTATACTCTCGCCACTTTGGTTCTTTCTGAAATTAATTACAAAGGTTTTTTTAGAGTGAAAATATGGTGTGGGAGAGGTAGTATTTCTAAGATGTTGATGCTAGATTCTTGTAAGAGTCTTGCAACCCCTTTTTTTCCTTCTTATTATCATGTAAACTTCAAATAAAGATGGACCCATGCATGATGATATTAAGTTTGGTTACTTTTCTCTACATGCCGGGCTGCTGCAGTAGTGGTCTGGGAATCCAAAATTGCGTAGATTCCAGAGATTACTACTACACTGCTACTACTACTGTTGTCCATATGTTTCGAGCAAAAATAATATACATTGTTTGAGAAGAGAGAGGAAAGAGAAAAAAGCCGATTATATTTCTGCTGAGAGTGGTGAGATAGAAGAGGATACAAAAACGTGGAAAAATATGTCGTATGTATGGCTTATCGAGAATGAAATTATTGAGATAGCTCCCTCCACTTTTCCTCCCAGCAGCCTGTTCAAACAAGCACAGGGATACAAGTTACATGAGCTCATGCTCGGAATGAAATGTAAAGAACAAAGAAAAGTGTCTCGGAGGAATTTTATTTACGCTTTGAGTGTGTAGTAGAGGAAAAGTGCATTGATCATCTTTTACTTTTTCCCATGTTGCAACACGGCCCCTGCTTTATTTGCCAGAGTCAGACAGAGTCGGTGTGTGTCCGTGGAAGAGCTGGATGGTGGAAATGGAAACTTTCATTTCATTGTAGATGAGATGGAGAAGGGGAATTGTACAGAGACCCAAAATAAATGGAATCAAGTTAGCATTTTGGTATTAGCACCGCATATGACACGACTTACAACTCAAGACATGATGGCACTACTACTACAGCCCATATTATGCGCCTACTATTCTCACTTCCATAGAGACAAAAATCATTTTGCAAACTAGAAAAGATTTTTCCCTTATGTGACATGAACAAAGTTCATGTAACAGGCTGAATGTATGTATATAGGTATTATTGGCGAAGCATATGTGAAATGTATGTATGCTTGCTGCGTGTGAATAATGCATATTATACGAATGCCGTCAAAGAGTTTATACTAGCCTTGTTTTATGCTACGGACGGACGGGGTGGAGTGCTAAGGAGAAAAAAATTGGTGTGGTAGTGTGAAGTAAAGTGAACTGCATTCCTCGTATTGAACCATTCAAATTTCTATAAGAATGCACAAGAATAATAATATGCAGTATATTACATCAAGGACATTACCATCAAGGTGCCCATGGGACTTTAATGAAAGTAGTTTAAATGTTGAAGTAGTAGTAGTGGTAATAATGGCTACACGTTATGCTTTGGTCTGCCTGTCTGTCCTTTCCTCCTCTTATGTATGGTACTCCCGCTGACTCAGACAGAGATTGCTTTTCAAACTTTATTTGTGGTAATCAATTTATACTTCAAGGGTGCAAATTATTATTTTACTTTATTTTACCATGGGAACCCGTTGGATTCAACATTTTAAGTAAATTGTTATTTGTGATTTATTACAAGCGTTAAAATTCATTCGAGAAGAAAAAAACTTCACTATTTTCAAATCAAGGGTCGACAGGTGAATTAGGCGAAAACGGTAGTTTGAATTTTTTTAAAAAGAAATCAAGGGATGTCAACCGTATACTTTGCTTTTGTCTTAACTTCATAGACATAATAAGTAGTAATATGATCCTCTTTTTGCTTGCATCCATGCGGATTGCTCATTCTCCACAGCAAAAACCTGCTCTTTTGCCAATATATATGTACACCTATCCATACGACATGCGATTTATTTGCCATGATCATCATCATCAATTTTATCTTATTCCTTCCTGTATATGCTTACCTTACATTATAGCATATTGCTAATACGTACCAAACCAAACTTACATTCCCTTATTTCTCTTATACATCTCTTAATATGTTTTGTCGGTCCTCTTACTTGTTCGTTTATACCTAGTTCTATATTATATGCATAGGTAATTGCTCAAGCTAGTCGTGTCATGGCATGCATTCTAGCCACGAATCCTCACAAGAAGACCAAGAAGAGTAAACATAAGTTAAAGCACGACTTTCATATAACTTA
Organism: Dicranocentrus wangi; assembly: GCA_036850665.1. NCBI lineage: Eukaryota > Metazoa > Arthropoda > Collembola > Entomobryomorpha > Entomobryidae > Dicranocentrus > Dicranocentrus wangi. Next base: position 53,364 of record JAANSN010000241.1, read on the forward strand.
CATTTCTGCTTCATCCCCCCATGCCCCACCGCATCTCTTTCCTTTCAGAAAGCTTCTTCCTTTCCTCACAATGGTCCTTATGGCCTTTTTCATTCTACACACTCGTGGATTCAATAATGTGCAATAAGTGCCAAAGAAGAAAAGTCTTGTCTTGGGGCCACATACAGTTGTTCACCAGCCAGATATAGGTAAAATAAATGCGAAAAGACTGACTGTGGGCTGCCGCTTGCTGGTAGAGAACAGGATTGGGAAACTCACGACATCACATCGTTGTCGTAGTGTGTTATATGAGGTGTCCTCTTTGTCCCTTCGTTGCCGTCGCGTCGTGCCGTATGGCTTACCCTTTTCGGCCTTTTCTCTTTTCATTTATTACGATTATGAGCTAGTGTGATGTGAGCCAACGGGCGAGGGATGCCATACGTATATTGGGATTCTGCAAGTCTGCAAAAAAAAAAGAAAAAATTCGCTGGGACTCTGTACAAAAGACAAAAATGCATATCTACTTCACTACTGCATAGCATCACACGCATTGAGATGAGACTTGAATTTTGATTATTGCGATATTAAGAGGGTGTACCTTGGGGTTAAAAGGAATGTAGGAAGGAAAGCGCATTTAGTCGTAGTCGTGGCACTCTTTTCCTTCTCACTTTTCCCTTTCATCATGCCCTGGCATTCCTATCGTTCCCCTATGCAGCCTGGAAGGTTATTCCACTAAAAAAATGAGGAGAGGAGAAGGAGGAAAAATGGTGATAATAATAAATGCCTCTTGTCTACCAGGAGGAAGGAAGGAAGGAAGACAAGTGAGAAGCCGAGCTGGAAAGAAAGAATATGATGCGATTCTGTCAGTACTAAATTCATTTATTCATGCAAAAATGTGAATATACGGAATGCGAAATATCACTGAATAATATTATTATGATCCTCTGCTGTACTGCTGCTCTTGCTCCTGCTGCTGTGCTGACTGACGATAAATGCTTCTCTTTATTATTTTTATTTTTCGTGCTGGCTGAGTGAGAGAGTCTCCGGCACGCGTTCTTTCCAGGTCACAGGCGAGGAATGACAAGAGGGGAAATAGGGCATGCACGCCAGGAGGCACACACACAGAGTCGTCGTCGTATTAGTTTAGAGACCCGGAGAAAATCCTCTCCATATTATGATAGATAGTGTTTTATGCATAAGTCAACAAGGTTAAGATGCCAATTTGTATGAAATGTTTACCTTTGTTGTTGTGCACTCGCAGAGAGGAGGAGAATTTGGCGAGATCATGTTTAGCCTGTCGTACCTCCCTACAGCCGAGCGGTTGACAGTTGTTGTGGTCAAAGCCAGAAATCTCAAGTTTCCTCATGACCGAGAATCTGGCGATCCATTTGTGAAGGTATTGGAGTAAACCATGTTATGAGACAATACTGTCTGCCGTTTACCTCTCATTTTCCTCATGTCATTCCAAATTCATGTCAAGTACGTGCCCCTTTCAATGACATTTATTGTAGGTGTACCTTCTCCAAAGAGGGAAGAAAGTGAGCAAAAAGAAAAGCTCAACGAAGCGTGGAGAAAGGAATCCGATTTTCAACGAAGCCATGATTTTCAGTATACCTGCACACGCACTCCAGGTACGTACGTACGTACGTATACGTACGGATTATTGACACAGGATAATAATATTCTAATTTTCTATTAAACATCATGCGGTTTGGAGAAAACATTGAATAATTTTACATGACAAAATTATTGTTTTTTTTGTACCCTTCCCTTTGAAAGACAATTCAACTTCGCATCACTGTCGCAGACAGTCTTGAAGCGGAGGGGAGGGCATACTCAATAGGACACGTTATTGTCGGATCGGTTGCTACCGGGAAGGCATTGTCGCATTGGAATCAGATGCTGTCATCGCTCCGAAAGCCCATTGCAATGTGGCATGCCCTGCGGAAGTGAATACAGCGAAAAGGAATACAATCTAATCAGATTTACACACAAAAAAAATATATTTCTTAAAAAAAACATGTGTATTTATCATTTTATCATATAAACATATTATTACGATCATAATCAATCTTTCCATTTCAAATTTATAAAAGGTTATAGGTACACATAGTATCCTATTGTAATTTAGTAATAGTAATAATAGTAGAGAGTAGTACTAGTATATATATATATACATATTATATAAATTCGAAATTAAAAACAATATTGCAAATATACATATACTTTTAGTAAAATAACCTGCAGACTTATCAAAAACTTCGACAACACGAACGAGATGAGGATGGTGATGACGACAAGAAGATTGAAAATTATATTCGTAAAAATAGAATGGAGTATACACACTGCTTCTGGCTGGATGGCTATATATGCTGTATAATATTATATTTAAAATGGATTTGTTAAAATGGTGTGTGTTGAGCCAACCACACTGATTATGACAATTAAACAAGTAACAGAAAACAACATATATATACTTATATTTAATTAAGATGTTAAAATTATAAGGTGCATTAGACATTTTAAATACTTTAATATCAACTGCACATATACAAGGTAGAACAAACAATGAACTCCACCCTGTCACCACCTCCTGTGCACAAGATGTGGATTGTGCACTACAAGAATGATCCCTGGAATAATATATTTAGGCGATGATGCGATGATGATATATATCAGAAAATGGAAAATCTAGCTTTAAAACATGGAAATATATATATATATATGGGACAACCGGTTACAGAGCACAAAAACAGAACGACCAGAAGTTTTAGTTTGAGTGGCTGTTTGGCAGTGCTATATATTTACTCTGATATGCTTTTAACGTATATTAAAAACAAAATGCAACACGGTAAAACAATGTTCTAGTATTAATGATCGATATTATTATTATTATTGTTGTTGTTAGTATCATTGTTTTGTAGTCACAATGTCTTAATGAGATATGCATAATATATATAGATATGTGTGTGTAGATTGTGTTATTTTTTGGATTGTATTTGGCAAGATTTAAAATGAATGTAGTCACACATGTATGAAAAATTAAATGAAAGTCTATACGGTAAAGATACAGCGAATTGGGTCTTGATCAGAAACTGTGAGTGATGTTGACGATGACGATAAAATGAATGATGAGGTGAGAATGAAAGAAATTAAAAATTATATACATATATTTGACAATATGTTAAATAAATATTACGCTTATGATTATTAATCAACCAGGACGTCATATTATTTGATACTCATATATATATTTCGTACATTATTGCAATAATGCTGTCGAGACTTTGTTCATAAGGTATAGCCATATCATCACATCATATCATCGTCATGATTAACAACAGCATCATGTTTCCTTCTCATCCGACTCCTGCCGTTGATGAAAGGAAATCATAAAAGTTTGCAAGGTTACAACTTCCCATGCACTTTTAATGGTGATGGGATGGGATGCGGGATTGATTATATTATGAGTCAGTGTACGTACGTACGTACACTTGATGCATTTTGAAAGAGAATTTTACGAGGGTTGGCACTAATGCAGTATTAGTGGCAACAGTGGAGTTATCCACTTTCCTTTTTCATTAGACGGAAGTCACTAAAATGGCGAGGCGAGGGTAACGGCAAATACATGTAAATAAGCTATAAGGATGACATACCTACCTACCTACACGCTGGCATCCATCCCTGTAGTTTCAGCCATTTCAGCCACAGTCGACGTTGGCGTTTGCAAACTTTTGAATATATAAGTAAGTCAGTGATGATGAAGGCCGACTGTGGCAAATAATAATTTCTCGTTTACTGACCTATAAAACTTGCCCTTTTGTTATAGCAAACAAGTTTACACAAAACCATAAAGGAAAAATATGTAGACACGGGTGATCACGTACAGGTAGGCAGAATTCTGCTGTTTAGGCCATGACTTAAACCCCAAATAATACATTTCTCGAAGTCATCTTCCTTGCCCTTACGAATAAATGAGAAACCGGTTGATTGTGTGGGATTAGCATTAGCATTCGAGAAAAATGGGAAATATGCTGATACTGATCACCACCATGATGATTGTAGTCGATGATGGTAAATGAAAGTGATTAGCTAGTCAGAGGAATAATATGTGATATTCGCGATCTTATCAGCATAGGTATGCGCCATATCTCATTCTCGCGTGTCCGCCACCAATGTATGTAACCCAGGTGCATGCATGCAGAAGAATATTGTATTGTTTTAAACAAACTTGACATTATAACGGGTACGGTTTGAAATACAGCTTTTTAGTGAAATTTGTAATAGTAATAAGATAACATGAGTGCACCAAGCACCTATATATGACATGCTCTATAGGCATACATAAACCTTTCTCCTGGTGCGAGTACATCATTAAGAAGGATGCACTTTTAGCTCAATTGAAAAGTACAGATGGAACGAGGGAAATAGTGAAATCATGCTAAAAGGCTCAGTCAAAGATTGGCCTCAGAGACTATAACATTAGCTTGGAGTGGAGATTGATAATAACCTCAAAACTTCGAATGTGATTAAGGTTTTTTCCTCTCATTTCATTATTCTACTCACTGCTAGTAAAAAAATTGCGAAGGTGACTTGTCCTCCGGGGAAGAAAAGAAATCATGTGGATTTTAAGGGGAAGAGATGCCCTGTTTTTACTAATACCATGGATGTTCATCAGCCATTCAAGTGCCATTCGAGTGGATTTGTATCTTAACAAGGACAAATTTGGTAAGTGTCATGAAAATTAAGGTGCACGTTATAAATTTAAAAGTTTTTATCACATATATTTCATAGTTCTTGGGCAGTGCTTCATCAAGTTCTGGTGACTGGTAGTTCTGTAATTTGTGTGACTTGAAAGAAACTCGAGAGGAAACAACATTATTTTTTGCGGTTAATCTTGCCGAATGCTCTAAAAATGATTTCGTTAACTTTCGATAATAGGGGAATTTCTACGAATGGATATTAGTGAAAAGGGATGTACAAACGTGCCACTAAACTGGGATAACCAGGCAATTTCTTTGGACACTCACGGGAGCTGTGTGAAATTCTATGATTTGCCATACTGCAGAGGAAAGTATGTAGCTCTGCAACCATACCACTCCACATTCCAGGACAATTTAGAGGCCTTAGGATTTAAGCACCTTATCAGTTCCGCTAGTCCATGTGGACCGAAAGGTACTGGCATTGTGTGAAATACTTATTTATTTCCTTTTGTTGTAATTCCGCATGCATATCATGCAATAATTGTTGTTCTCATGAGAGATCCGCTGTCTAACTCTAACGTATTGCACATTGTTATACTATTCCTTGTAGTTCCGACGGGTCGATACTATGTCCTCAACGGAGCTGACGGATCGGTAGTAGTTTTAATGTGACAATTTAACAAAAGAAACAAAAATTTTGGATTATATCATGAATGACCTTCAAACTTGTATTATAGGTGTTAACTATTGAAAAACGGAACAATACAGCTGTTGCAAAAACAATGCCGTTCAAACCCTATATAACTAAAAATCAGCAGTTTCAGATTGATAAAGTGAGTTCAATCATGATGACTATTAAGGGGATATCGCTTATTTTACGCTCTTTCCTAGTTAATCTAGATAAAAAATGTATGCTTCTCGATGTTTTATTTTAGATTTCGCTGGCGGATTATGAGATTGTACCACGCGTCCATGAGGATATGAATCCTTTGACGTTCGATATGAGCATATCTACAAGGCAGCACCCGGTGCGGAGGACGTGGAAGATAGAAAGTGTCTATCGGGGAAAGTACATTATAAAAAATGAGTGGAATAATCGATGCTTGTACAAATCGTAAGTACTAACTCTAGCAAGTCAATCAATTACCTAGCATACATTCATCTTCACTTTAAGATTCAGTCTAAAGAAACATACAAATTAAAACGTGCATATTTCAGGGAAAGTGGCAAAGTTGACGAGCACGAATGTGTTGCTTGGTCCCCAAACCAAGAATGGATGTTCAAAGCCATCAAAGTACAACCCTTCTTTCCTTCCAAAGAAGAATTAAACAAAAAACCAATTAAGCCAGACGAGCAGCTTCCCTTTAATCCGCAGCAAGATGTTTTCCCACAATTCCATGTTCCCCAAATTCACTTTCACCCTGGACAACCCCTCCGAAACCCAAACAAGAAGCGACCACAGAGCGATGCCAACCAACCAATTTTAAATAAACCCTACCACTACGAAAGACCTAACCCTGTCGTGATTAATCCAGGAGAACCTTTTCCTCCAGTTCAACCCGTTCCCATTTATCCGCAAAGTGCCCTGAGACTTCCACCAGTTGGACCCCACGATCCTTCCAAACCTCCCGTCCCACAAGTTCATCATCCAGGTAGACTACCATATCCACAGGATCCTGTCATAACTGACCCAAAGAAGTCAGTGTGGCCACCAACTTTGTTTGGCGTGTTCGGTCCAACACGAAGACCAGCCCTTCCACCAAAAAAGAAACCATCAGATGAGGAAGAGGACGATGATGACAAAGAGGCGGAGGATGACAAGGAAAATGGGGATGACAAAGAGGAGGAAGATGACAAGGAAAACGGAGGAGATAACAAAGAAGATGAGGATGAAAAGGAAGCGAACGACGATAAAGATGAAGATGGAAACGAGGCAGAAGACGAGCCCAGTAAAGAAGTTGATCAGAAGGACGACGCTGATGACGACGACAAGGAAGAAGAAGACGATTCCAAAATAAGTCAAAGGCGAAAGGGCGTCTCTGTCTCCTCATCCGGGGAAGATGATGACGATGAGAGTGTGGAGGAGGACCCTGCAGAGGATGACAACTCAGATGAAAGCAATGAACAAGATTAGCAAAGTTCATTACCAAAATGTTAATAAAATGCCAAAACGACAATTTTGGGAGTCTGATACACCCATTAAATTATTTCATGTGGTTCATTAATTGTAAGTGTAGTTAACACAATCAATAAACTCGAGAATTTTGAGAACTCTTAATCGTAGTATATATAAATAGTGGAGATCAACTCAACTTATTTTACATAGAGTATAACCGCTCAGTTAACATTAACAACCAATTACTTTACTAATTTTATCATCCTTACCAAAATTATGCATATGTCCTCATTTACATATTGCAACCATAATTCATTTATGCATATACTATGTTTCATTGTCGGTACGTGGGTTTTTACTGCAAGTTTTATGAAAGTGTGAACACCACTAACTACATATTTGTAAGTTTTGGTTTCTTATTTTGTTCTTCCGTAGGCCAATAAGTCTGATATGCATATTATTAATGCCCAAGCCACAATATCAGCGTGTTGTTAGAAGTACTGTTTCCAGTTTCTAAAAATTCTTCAGACAGTTTGCGGATACTAAGGTGCTTAGTATTCTCTGACAGTCGCTAGTGATAATATGCTATTTGAGTCGTGTGTGGGCTGGAAGTAACTAGCACTAATAAAAAAGAAGTAGGAAGGAACAATCAAGAAATCAAAGTGAAAGGATAAATTAATTTAGATAATATAGGAATAAAAGTAAGTTTGCAAATTAGTTTGGTAACTTGCATGGTCAAAGACACATTATTATTGATGAAATATTGCTACATTAAGACTTTCATGCATCACTAGTAAGTACTAGGCGTAGAATAATACATTATTCCGTTTGCCCCAGCGCCCACAAACTGTTCCAAGATGGAGAACGAGAAAGCTGTCCGAGGTTCCTTTGCCACGGGAAGAAATAAGTGTGACAAGTCTGACGACGACGACGGCGACTTATTTGAGGTCGTAGTCGTACGTAACAGGATTTCGGAAAATAACGAGAAAAGTTCGCATACCAAATATGCGGGGGTGGAAAGGAATTCTGCCACACTCGACAAGTTCAGGTTAGTGGGTGAAAGCATGGCCAGAAGGTGAGACTGCATCTTGTTATATAATCCTGGATGATACAAAATTATTTTACCTGTAATTTTCAACAACGTCGGTATTTTAGCAGGTCAAACTTGACGATGAGTGGTGGTCCCTATGATGATGATTCCAGCTCTACAAAGCTAAATGGGAAAGGGGGTTACGCGGATGATCCAATAAGGTAAGTGATAATTCAAATGGGCAATATTGTAAATTAGTTTGATTAATTTTTTTTCTTTTTAGTGTAAGTCATATTTAAAATTGTTTGTTTTAGTTTCTCAGAGGACTCATTAGCGGAGCAACTGGGTGCCGGAAGCTCTAAAACAAATAATGATACGGAAATGTAAATGAATGATGATTTGAGATGTAACGATGATGGGTAAATAAGTTGTTTGCTAATACATATATACTTATATACTGTGTAATATCTGTAGGGATCCGGAACCCGGTTGCAGTAGCGGTAATGAATTGACAGGAGAAAGTGACGTATTGCCAGAAAGCGACATTTTCACCGACGAAAGCAGTGAAATGGATAGCAGGCCATCTTGGATCCGTGACGGTAAGTTTAAAAAAAATCCTCATCATGTGTATTAAATTTCTAATCAACAAATATAAATAAACCAGGGATTTAATATAACGCATGCTTTCAATTTTGTCGTGTTAGATGCCCTGAAAATGGCCATGGTCGCCCAGCTCGTGTGGGATGAGGAGTTCGGAGGAGGCGACGGCGGCGGCTCATCTACTGCAGGAAACCTTTTTCCTCCTGGTCCACCCCGAGGACACCTTTTCTAAAAGGTCGGCAATCAATCGCAGCTTTATTAGTACTTCCCACACGGAGAATACAGTGAAATGAAGGTATTCTTTTGAAACTTTTTAGTAATCTTAAAGTACAAAAAATACATAACTATTATGTTTAGCTTCTCAACTCAACTTCATGCATACATCGGCATCGGTCAGCAGGATATCATCAGCAATATGTATCACCGCCATCATCATTACCATCATCATCATCATTCGTGTACAACTTATTTTCTTTCCATTCATTTCAATCAGGCAATTCAATATTATCTATTTACAATTTAGCAAACTGTGTGGTTTCAAATTTAAAACAGTAGACTTAAATAGGTTTGGGATCCAGCTCCTGCCTATCTATATATATTGCACAATTCTATATATCTCTCATCATCAGCAACAAGCATTATCCATCTACGAAACATCCATTTAGGAAAGCGTTGTTTTAAGAACGTTGAGTAATAAACAAATAATCATCAATCAAACCACGATATATAATAATAATTATTATTAATTAATAATAATTATAATAATAATAATAATACTAATTAAGAGAAATAATATGTCATAAATAATAAATATAATTTATGCATGCCAAACTTATATCATAATTTAATGCGACGCGCTGATAGGCATGCATGCAACATGCAATATGATGCATAATATACATAATATGTGGAATGAATACAAGAATATCTTGTCCTTCCTTTGTTTTCAGAAATAGGAGTAGGTAGTGTGGATAGTGGAGTTGTTGTTGACAGAGAGGATGGGGGAGAGCAGAGGCGAGAGGAGAGAGAGAGAGAGAGAGAGAGAGAATTCATTCATTCAAGGTCGTAGCCATAGTGAATTGGCGTGGCGCAAAAACTTGACTCTCTATCAAAATTGTTGTCATATGATGATGATGATGATGATGATGATGATGATGATGATGATGATGATGATATGATTACTAATATCACATCACGCACATTCAATAGCCTTCTCTCCTCTTCTTCTGCTTTACTCACTCACTCACAGACTCTCACACTCACGACGCGACGCACGGGAGGAGGAAGTAGGCGGAAAGATGAAGAGTTTTTACTAGTTTCTGTTGTCAATAAACAGAAGAGGAGGAAGAAGAAGAAGAATCAGTCAAACATTTCAAGTTGTCCTGTTGAGTTATTATTATTAATTATTATATTAGTAATAAAACGTTAATGGTTCCGTAAATCAAAACATCAAAAATGGGAGTACAACATTTCTGAAAAGTAGAAGAAGAAAAGAAAAAAACATTCTATATTATTTGTTGATTGTTATCCTCTGGCTATTAAAACCAGGATCGGATGTGATCATAATGTATATATAAACGTGGAAAAACGTACGTAGTAGGTTATTGTGTCAGGAGAACTGTGAATTGGTGGATACTTACTTACATTAGTTAATAGGGGTGGCGGTCTTGTTCTGTTTTGTGTGTGAAACAAAATTTTTCTTTATAATATAAGGCAAGGTAGTTTTTTAAAAATTTAATTAAAGAAGAAACCTAGCTGTGTGAAAGATTTCCATCATTATCATCTTCAGCATCCATCCGTGTATATCAGCTGTATTGTGTAGCATCGATCAATCAATTAGAGAGGGTTAGTAGGTAGGAAGGAAGGAAGGGTGATGCTGATGATGATGATGCAGCCAGCCGCATCAGTCAGGTGATGTACAAGTTTGTGTCTGATGATGATGATGAAAAGAAGTGAAAGAGGCTGTTGATGTCTGGATTGCTGGTGATTGGATTAAAATTAATGTTAATCTGGGGTTTTTTTAATCCAACATAATATCACAACATAATATATGTGTGGTGATATTACATATATTACTACTGGTTTCTCTGCATTCAACACCACTTTTTTTAGCTCCTCTTCATCCTCTCCCTTTTTTGTGATAGGGAATAATAATACTAATAATCAATCAATGTGAAGAAGGAGTGGAAAAAGAGTAAGAGAGAGAGAGAGAGAGTGTTTGTGTAGTTAGTTTGAACTGCCTGACGGGATTTAGATTTTGTGGGATCAAGACGTGTCATTATAGTAAAAAAAAGTTGTAAGTGGTCCAGAGAATCTCTGTCATTTGTCGCATGGTTGCGTGCGACTTCGGCTTTTTGAGACGCGCATAATATTAGCGTGTGACTGAAGTGGTGTTCGAGGTGGCTGTCATCATCTGCAAAGTATGTACTGGTGGTGTTGGTTGTGTTGTAACTCACAATCAGTTTAGATTTACAATTTCTTTTGTCATCCCTCTCCCTCTTGTGTGGTTTTTATATTATTGATGTATAAGTTAATTTGGCGGATTTTGTTGTTGTTTTGTGCTTTGTGGAAAATTATAGGTGCGTGACATGATGATGAATAATAATAATAATATGATGTTGAGAACTTGTCGAAAAATGTTCAGTTCTGAGTCGGTTAGATGGCTGGGGGTAATTATTGTCGTTTGGACTTTTGCTGCCCTCCTTCCATGTGCTTCGGTAAGTTGACAAATTTAACGTTTAAACCTGCTCATTTAATGTAATCATAAGCAAATGAATGATATATAAGTACTGATGCACTTGCTGACTCGTGATAACTGTTGACTGTTTGTTTAAGGCACAGGCAGGCCAGTACTCCAACAATAGATGCAAATGTATATGTCCAAATCCTCAGGTAGTGTTCGGCAACAATTCCGCTAGCAGTAGCAGCTCATCCAATTCGTCGAATCGAACGTTGTACATCAGTAACGATGCTCTTCCGAACCAATGGTAATGTCAAATGTTGAAGATAATCAAACATACTGATGCTGCTATGCTGCATTGATGATGAATTAATGAATTTCAATTGACTATAATACATATTTTCTTACCAAAGTATTGTTGCTTTAATTCCCGAACACAGCACGTGCGTTATGGTAGTTTTACCAAAAATTAATGTTACGGGGAAGGAAAGAGAGTTTTGTCCCCGATGTGAGTGCAAATATGAGAGCAGGAACCTCCAAATCATCAAGGTACTACTGCTAGTTAATAGTTCCGTATTATTGACGAATCCAATCCAATGTGTAATGGAAGTGCAGCTGTAACATATCATTTCATTTAATTTTCAGGTGGTTGTCATCATCGTCATGTGGGTAGTCTCTCTCCTTGTCATTTACATGCTCTTCTTGATGTGTTTGGATCCCCTGGTGAACAAGAGAATTAAAAGTACAGCTTATCAGGAGCATACAAACGAGGACGTAAGCCTGTACAGATGTTTTTGATAAACTTGTTTGTAATCAGCTAGAGAACAATGAGTTGTTAACTGTTTAGGACGAGTCAGTTGGTGGAGGCAGAACCTCTCATCCCATGCGGGTAACTGGCTCATCTGTGTCATCATCATCAACCACAATCTTGGCAACTAGTTCAGGGCCCTCTTCCACAGCATCTGGAGGCGTACTCAATAGAGTTGGCCATCAACAGAGCAAGTGGAAACGTCAAGTTCAAGAGCAGCGGCGAAATATTTATGATCGACATACAATGCTGAACTAAATCTACTATAACAAACAGTGAAGTGACACTATGACCTATCATTTGCTTTGTTTTGCATAAATTTTCAGTCAATAATCAACCCAATTTTTTGCATCCAAATGCGTTCATGAACAAACTATATAGAGACTGTGTCGAATTGAAGTGATATATCTTTATGATATGATTTTCTGATAAATAATAAGGTATCCACACACATCCACCTAAGTTATGTAATAAGTTTTTGAAGCATGTAGCTAATTATTGTAAGTTATCGTCTTGTGCAGTTGAAGTGATGAAATATAAAAATGTGTTAGTGCTGGTAATTTTCATTTTTGTCGTATTTATTGTATGAAGCCTGCACGGGGAGCCTGCATTTATGTGCTCAATGCCATAGAAGGACTGAATTTATTGTCATGCTTTAGTATAATGTAATGTAAATATGACTTAGCGTGAATTTTATAGTTGTAGCTCAATAGTTTATCCTTAGTTATAGAGCTAGATTATAATTACCACCCCTGTAATTAATACGGTACAGGGAACTTTACAAATGATATCAGTTGCGGTTTCTCTCTCTATCTTATGGTTTTCAGTTTGCTTCTTATACTCGAGTATGAACTACCCAACTTGTTTTTTTTTTGCTTAATTATTTGGAGGTATTAAGTGTCAAACGTACGCGTCAGTGTTGCGGGTGACATCCCCACTCAAAGCAAGTGAAGCATTGTCGTAACGTAGATTTTAACTCGCAATGAAACTGAAGTGTATAAGACCAACTGTATATCGCCCACAGTCAGCAGTACTGGAGGAAGCTGAAATCATAAAATGAAGCCGTCAGAAACAAGATGGATGTTATGTCGATAACTTGTAACTCTTATAACTTGTCGCCTGAATAAACGAGTTCTAAAACCGATCAAGGTTAGACTACAGGAAATGAAGACGATTTGGAATATCAATACAAACAAAAACCATTTTAATAAAAAAAATTACACAGAGGTTGCGTCGGAAGCGCTGCCTTTACATGTTATAAAATTATTATCTGAATAGGAATGTTTTTGTTGATCTAATTGTTAATATCAAATCTCATTAACCAAGAACCCCATTGTGCTTTTGTTTACGATAAATTTTTAGGGGTTTGTAACGCATACTGAAGTAACAGTATGAATGTACGCAGTTTGTGTTTTGAAGAGCATTCCAGCTATAGGCTCACATGATTGTTAATTGACCTTCATATACGTTTTAGTAATCTTTGATTTCTAACTCAATCTGTAGTTGTAGTGGTATAAAAAAAGTTGTTTGTTGTATGTTCAACAAATCTTATGTTATGAAATGCTACGTAGAATCATTTGCCTTCGTTGTTTGGTTCTGAATTATGAATTAAGTTCTTCTTTATTACATAATATATTTTATTTCCATGATCAATGGCGCCTTTGAATAAATAATAAAATAAAATAACATCTTGGCTAAAAGTCATGCCAATATATCTATTTGTATACATAAACCTATTACAGTAATCATCATGTTACTGTTTTTGTAAACAAAACCTAACTAGCCAAAAATATTAGTTTATTTGTGCGTATTTTAACAAGACAACTGATTTACAAATATTTTAATGCTTTATGGAATATGTATCAGTTGACTCGGGAGCCAAATATTATTGGTATTGGGAGTTTCAGATTCAGAGATATGACTTATTAGCCAAAATGACTAATAAACCAAACAAAAAATGGAGCTAAAAGGGTTATTCGGGGTGGGAAGCTAAAATTTACTTACAAATAAGCTTCTTAATAGCATTTAATTTTTGTAAATAGCTACTTTACTTTTAGCTTAAAAACGTGACTGAAATGAAGAGTTGATTTTTATTAGGCTCCAGTTCCTGAATAGATACTTTCATGATTGACTTATTGTGAGTCATTTTGGCTAATACGTCACCAACTCAAACAGACACACACAAACTGCAATTCTAGTGAATCCAATTCAAAGGTAACTCGCTCGCACACTATATGCAACACGTTGCCTTGAATGACATAGGTAAGCAAGCAGAGATATTCATGGTTCTTCTCGGGAAACCGAAACTACACCATTAGTCCATCATATTTGACTTGACTGAACATCAGCAGAGCAGTTAATCATACAAGACTGAAATTCAATTCAAATCATTTGTGCACAACTCGAACATGCTAAACCAACACAGAATTACATAAACTTCGTTTAGTTATACTGTATGCATTCTCCGTACTTCATCATACCGCATCGCTTATTCATACAAATCATACATAATATCTTCTTATCTGTAGAAATGTGCCTAATTTTAGCATAATATATACATATATGTAGGTATGTATGTCTTATTCGTTAACCTGGTGTTTGACAACTTGTGCTTTTCATTAACTACCTACTTAATGTTTTACTTATTTTATGTACTACACCGGAGGAGTATTAATGGAATAAGCAACGAAAGACAACAGTTATGACTAAAATATTTGACTAGATTTGTTTTCTTTAACAGTAATATTATTTAACTTGACAAACCTTATTTTAAAAGTCCGAGAATGCTGGTAAACTGTATATTGGTATACAGGTGAACCAACCAATGTATAAAAAGTTTTACTAAACTCACCGAGAATATATATCCTAAGTTAAAAACAATGATTCTTATTACATTATATTGTTCTTGTCCTAAATACAACTTAATAATTTTTTCAAAGGCCATGTGTCTATCAGGTTGTACCTTTCGTAAGGAAATCATAATTGACAATGCAGTCTGACTTGATAATTGAAAGGGAGGAAGTGTCGGATACGACCTCAAACGATTACCATTTAATTTCTTAGCGACAGGTCTAGCGTTATATGTTTATATCCCTCCGTAATGCTGCTGCTGGCAATTGTAACAATAAAGCAATCTAGCTTTTCAATGGTTGCGTTCCTAACAATCTTTTCTTTGAAACGGTAATGCAACAGCTAGTTATAATTATTAGTAGTACTTATAACTATTATTTTTAAACGACGAAACAGTTACAAGGGACGAGGTCATATACAGAAATCCCTTGGCAATATTCTTCATTAGTCGTCGTCGTCAGGGCAGGAACAATGACACGTACATGGGGAAGAATTACAAGAAATTGCGTTGTCCAGATATCATTGCTGACGGTCTGTGGCCCGTATGGGTTTTTTGTTTTCGATTCTCGCCTGTTCTTTATACCAATAAAATTTTTCTCGTCCTGGTGTAACAACGAAGAAATCAAAACACTCTTGAGCTCAATAAACAAATTGTAAACTGCGAAAAGGTCTGCGTAGACTTACGCCATAATAGTTTCGCCTGACAATAATATTATCATTGCTGCTGAACGGAAACACCTTACCAACTTCCTCTTACATTGAAACCAATGCCTTTAAAATATTCATCTTAATTATTATATTATTTTTACACATTAAAATAGACGGTTTCCCGATCTATTACTGATATTGTCTGAACATTTTTCTCAACACGATACACATACCTGACAATGACATACCGTTAAGTATGGTATAATGTAGAGTCGTTATACATAATACAAATAGTACTTAAACCAGTAGTTAGCACAAAGTCTAACTGGATATTTTTGAAAGAAGAAACGTTTCTTCTGCTACTTGTTTATAAATTTTCTTATCTACAACGGGATGGCGATATTAATTTTAAGTACATATTAATAATAATATATGAAATATACATGAGTGATGCTAGGAATACATACAAATCAAAATCAGAACAGTGGGCCTATGCATAGTTGCGCCAATACTTTTTGACTTACAATTAGCGAATTAGCGATGACGGTAACTAATAGTTTCGTTGTACGTATATTAAATGAATTCCTTAACCAAGACCTAGTCACTAGTAGTATCATTATTATTGTATGTATGCATGATATGACATATTTCACACAGCAACGACTTATTAATACTCGTAAGGTCTACACTATTATACTTTTCATTACATATTGGATTTGTTCGTTGAGATATAACAAGTCAAACAGTAATGATGCTTAACATGGGTATTTATCATTGATACTTTCTTACTTCTTACAAAACAAACTTACAAGACTTGACTAGGAAGGTCAGGCGATCAACTTATCGAACAATTTTGTTTTACAGAGTATGCACCTTATACTTACATAGCATTTGCGAAAATCTCCTTGTAGTACAAATGGAAGAGTTGGAAGATAACCCAGCTTGCGCGCTGATAAATAATTCACGACTTGTTGCTCGTTGAAATGCGAATAGTAGAATTGATACGATATATGTAACAATACTTATTATTAAAAATACTACGTTGTTGGAAAAGCCTACTCCTTTGTAACACTACATATTGCCTCAAGCTGGGTTTCAATGAGCTACGCTACCTATCAATTTGATTGAATCTATTGGAAGATTTTTAACCTTATCATTGCATAGCTCCAATCCGAATCCAATGCTATAAATTGCATGCTTAAGCCTTTAA
This sequence comes from Dicranocentrus wangi, assembly GCA_036850665.1. Taxonomy (NCBI): domain Eukaryota; kingdom Metazoa; phylum Arthropoda; class Collembola; order Entomobryomorpha; family Entomobryidae; genus Dicranocentrus; species Dicranocentrus wangi. Next base: position 69,988 of record JAANSN010000241.1, read on the forward strand.
TATATTCGTACAATAGTACAAATTTTGTCAAATAAATAAATAATACCTAATCTAATTGTAAGACTATATTGTTGTGAGATCGGAACGATTGGGCTTTCTATTGGAGATCTTAAAAAAGTAGTAATTACTGAAGTCACATTGTCTTATTTACAGGACTAGCTAATAATAATTACAATTTTTAAGATTTTCTTAGTGTTAGCCTTGATAGCCTTTGCTTTTGTGAGACTTGGTCTTTTTCCGTTTACACTTACGAGGCTCCATTTGCATGATGTCTAGGTTTCCGTTACACTGACTGATGTCTGAGATCACACGAGATTCTTGTGCGGTGGCTCCTTCTCTGCTACTGGCAGTTATCAACTGGTGATTTTCACTTGCATTACGTATCTCGCCATTTCTCACAGATTTCCTCTCCATACTATACTTTTTTGCAGTTTTACGGCTGTTATATTTCTTTTCAATTTCACCGACTTGCACACGACGCATGTTTTCTAGCTCTACTTCGGAGGCTAGCGGTTCCGTGACATTTTCCCAATCCTTGTCATCATTTTCATACGTTCGAAGCTTATCCTGGATCCCTTCATAATGCTTAACATTACAAAACCCTAAATTGTCTTTCAATTTAAAGTACTTTCGGAGTACCTCCTCCTCATCCACGTCCTTCGCGTGGTTCTTCTTCACATGGCGCACTTTCCCTTGATGGTGCTTCCCAGACTTGTAGGTTTCCATGAAGAATCGTCCAAAGAGGATCAGGAAAGACATCATATACAAGAAAAGCCACCAAAACATACATAGTTACATACATAATATTATGCATACAAAATACAAGTATGGATCCGTCGTCCGACATCCGATCGAGCTGCATTTCCTTTCCTCCTTCTAACATGCATGCTATATTCGCGAGCATATACATAATATGCAGTTCGCAAGAATCGCAAGTTTGTTTCATCTTCATCGATATAGTAGGGCAGAAGAGTGGCTGAGTGAGTATATATATATATATATCTTCACATGACGCACTTTCCCTTGATGGTGCTTCCCAGACTTGTAGGTTTCCATGAAGAATCGTCCAAAGAGGATCAGGAAAGACATCATATACAAGAAAAGCCACCAAAGAACCCACTTCGGGTAGCCACAATCCTTTACCCACATCGCAACTGAGCATACCACTAGCGTGAAACAGAATTGCGTCTGAAAAAAACCAGGAAAACAGGCACATGATTAGTGATTATTATCATCATTACAAAAATCACAATATGACTTTAATTAAACCAGCTTTAATAGTCATCTTACAATCTGCACAATCGTCAGAAATTCCTTGTATTTTCTTGAGATTTTGACGTTCGCAGCCATCATTTCATAGTAAATATACATAAAAACGTGAACCCAACTGTTGATCATGGCGATAATGGTCGCTGAAAAAACAAGTTTAAAGTAAAATAATGTAATTTTAGAAGGGAAGACTAGGTATTAAAAAAATGTATATTCCTTAATTAAATGAACTACCTATATATACCAAATGAATGACATATATAATATTATCAAAAGTTGATTATAATTATTAATATTGCATCTGCATCCACTTGCAACAACACAGGATACACGCACGTGAACCCAACTGTTGATCATGGCGATAATGGTCGCTGAAAAAACAAGTTTAAAGTAAAATAATGTAATTTTAGAAGGGAAGACTAGGTATTAAAAAAAATGTATATTCCTTAATTAAATGAACTACCTATATATACCAAATGACATATATAATATTATCAAAAGTTGATTATAATTATTAATATTGCATCTGTATCCACTTGCAACAACACAGGATACACGAAAAAAAAACTCCCAAAAGCCTTAATGGATCCTTCTATGCAAATATCCTTTAAGTAACGGGTAACCCTCCTAACCTACTAGTAAATGCACACACTTATCATTTCATAGTAATAATAATGAGCTTAACTAATTATTAAGGAGTGCGGAGCAATCCTTTATGAGAATAGTTTGAAAGTCTGGCCGGCCGTATCCACGATAACTCTCTAACGGTTTCGAATATGCATGTAGTTGATGTGGTGTAACCATGCAGACTTGAAGCCATGAAAGGTCAACGTTGACATCGGTACCGCTCAAATTTGACATCGCATTCCATAGATTTTGAGTTGATGCATCCTCTGGGATATGCATTTTCTTCGGAACCGATGTCAAACTTGACCTTTTATGGCTTCAAGTGTGCATACAAGTATCCAATCATCCAATCCATCATCACCCTTTACTTTCTTCCACCTAAAATCCAAAACACACACGCACTGACTGACTGATCACATCACTGTCTCGTGTACGTGATATCTCTCAGCCATTGAAATAGCTGGGGCGACTTGCTACTACTTTAAACTAGCAGGGAAGAGGACTCTCTCGTGCTGTTGGAAGGAGGAGAGCTCGAGAGATAGGGAAATAAGGAGAAGAGGAACTTTTGTGATCTGGTGGACTTGACAGAATATTTTGAAAAATGTCTTGAGAGATGTCTCACACGCAAAATATGTGAATACGAACGAACGCATGATGATGATGATGATTCATCATCAACTACTTTGCATTTTCTGTATTTAAGTACGTACATCTGCATATCAACCGTTAAACATTCTACTCAAATAAGGAAAGTGCAG